>PVLC010024451.1:0-19031 GCA_004027655.1 Graphiurus murinus | reverse complement strand
TAAAGATTTTCCCCTAAACTGGGCATGGTGAACAGGCTTGTTTGTAATCCCAGTACTTGGAGGCTGAGACAGGATAGCAGGTTCACAGCCAGCCTCAGCTACTTAGTGAGACCCTGTTTCAAAATAAAGAACAACAACAACAACAAAAAAATAGGGCTGGGGGTGTAACTCAGAGGTAGAATGTCCCAGGCTTAATTCCAGTACCACACACACACACACAAAAAAAAAAAAAATTTAAGAATGCTTTAAGGCGTGGTGGCACACGCTTGTAATCCCAGCATTCGGAAGGCTAAGACCGGAGGATCCGGGTTCGAGGCCAGCCTCAGCTACCTAGTGAGGCACTCCGCAACTTAGTGAGACTCGGTTTCAAAATAAAGAATAAAAAATAGGGCTGGGGGTGTAGCTCGGAGCTAGAATGCCTCTGAGTTCAATCCCCAGTACCACAAAAAAAAAAAAAAAAAAAAAAAAAAGAATGCTAACCTTTAAGTATATGTCAATTTAGTAAATGTGGGCACTGAACAGATAAGGTCCTCAATTTAATTAAAATCCTACAACACTAGCTGGGAAATAAACAGGGAAGAAAAAGCTACAGTCACAAGCAGTGGCTTTTGACCCCAGTACTAACAATCTGAGTATCCCTTATTCCAACATTCTGGTATAATCCCAACATATTAACCATAAAAATAGACTGAACCAACCACTGTTTCTTAGAAAGATGATTTTCACAACCTAAGTATATATAAAAAAAATCTTTCTAGGAAATACAAAAAAGCTGCCACCCTTTCTGGTAAAATCAAATCAAAGCCCCACAATACTACCCAGTATTACATCTCTGAACTCTTTCCTCCATGAACAAATTTATGTTCATCAATGAAGCCAAAAAGGAAATGAAACAATACAAGGTCAACTTTAGCCTTCTGAAGTCAGTGTAGGAATAGGCCACTTTAAAGTGTGCTACAAAACCGGGCGTGGTGGCGCACGCTTGTAATCCCAGCATTCGGGAGGCTGAGACCGGAGGATCGGGGTTCGAGGCCAGCCTCAGCTACCTAGTGAGGCACTCCATAACTTAGCGAGACCCGGTTTCAAAATAAAGAATAAAAAATAGGGCTGGGGGTATAGCTCGGAGGTAGAATGCCCCTGAGTTCAATCTCCAGTACCAAAAAAAAAAAAAAAAAAAGTGTGCTACATCTTTCAGTGGGGCACAGTGATGCACGCATAGAATTCCAGTACTCAGGAGGTTGAGGCAGGAGGATCACAAGTTCACAGCCAGCCTGAGCAACTTATTAGCAAGACCCTGTCACAAAAAATAATTATAATGAAGGTGGGGGTGGCTGGAAATGAGACTCAGTGCTTGGCATGTGGGTCCTGGGTTCAATCTCCAGTAACCCCAGAAGAGTGCATATTACTTTCTTCATTGTTACCTTTTTCCCTACTTATTCCACAAATATTTAACTAAACCTCAAGTGGGAAAAGTTTATCACTTCTTAAGAACCTTTCAAGTCGAGCATGGTGGTGCACACTTGTAATCCCAGTACTTGGGAGGCTGAGACAGGAGGATCGTGGTTTCGTGGCCAGCCTCAGCTATTTAGTGAGGCTCTACATAACTTAGTGAGACCCTGTTTCAAAATAAAGAATAAAAAACAAGCCGGGCGTGGTGGCGCAGGCTTGTAATCCCAGCATTTGGGAGGCTGAGACCAGAGGATCCGGGTTTGCGGCCAGCCTCAGCTACCTAGTGAGGCACTCCGCAACTTGGTGAGACCTGGTTTCAAAATAAAGAATAAAAAATAGGACTGGGGGTATAGCTCGGAGGTAGAATGCCCCTGAGTTCAATCCCCAGTACCGCAAAAAAAAAAAATAGGGCTGGGGTACAGCTCGAAGGTGGAATGCCCCTGAGTTCAATCCCCAGTACCACAAAAAAAAAAAAAAAAAAAAAAAAAAAAAAAAAAAAAACAGGGAGGGGGCGTGGTGGTGCACGCTTGTAATCCCAGCATTTGGGAGGCTGAGACCAAAGGATCTGGGTTCGAGGCCAGCCTCAGCTACTTAGTGAGGCCCTCCGCAAATTAGTAAGACCCTGTTTCAAAATAAAGACTAAAAAATAGGGCTGGGGGTATAGCTCAGAGGTAGAATGCCCCTGAGATCAATCCCCAGTACGGCAAAAAAAGAAAAGAAAGCAGAAATCCAGCCAGGTGTGGTGGCACAGGCTTGTAATCCCAGTACTTGGGAGGCTGAGACAGGAGGATCCGGGTTCTTTGCCAGCCTCAGCTACTTAGTGGCCTTCCGCAACTTAGTGCGACCCTATTTCAAAATAAAGAATAAAAAATAGGACTGGGGATGTAGCTCAGAGGTAGAATGCCTCTGGGTTCAATCCCCAGTACCACGAAAACAAAAAAAACAACAACAAAAAAGCAGAAATCCTACGAAGGCAGTTTGAAATCTATATTCAGCTTACTGACAAGTTTTGTTTACCATGCATAGTTGGCTTTTGTTTTGCTTTTTATAACATGTACTTTTAAAGTGTATGAATGCAGATTTTTTATATAATTCATAGCGTGCATGGTTTCTAAATCACAAATTAGTTGTCACTTAAAAAAAAAAGAATACAACAGACCTCACATAATGAAATCCAGACTCCTACAACATGTCTTGGATAATGAGCCCACACTGTATAACTGGCTAATACTATGAACGGACATTTACCTTCCCTGCAGGGCAGAAGTTTCTTGGCTCACCAGTTCCTCCCTATCATCCCACCTCTTCCCCAGGCTGGCTCCCTGCCTGGTTCCAGGAAACAATGCATTTGGGGCTCTCTGAACAAAAAGAAGAGCTCTAAGTATCTCTCTTTCCAGGGCTGAGAGTTCCTTTCCACTGGTCTGCCTGGTAGATTACTGTCTCAGTAAAGTCGGATGCTAGTTCATCCCCAGAGAGGGAAGGTGAGATCTTGAACAGTGGTATGTTAGATGCAGTGGAACTGCTGGAAGTGCATTGGAAAAGGAAGACCCACAGGGTCTTGTGGGGCTGAAGTAAGGGCCAGGGAAAGTTAGACAGCATGGTTTATAGTGTCACTTAACCCAGAAACTGAGTAGAAGGTGACATTTCCCCCACTTGGGGTTAGTGGTGCCAGCACAGATGGACTGGAGGTGAAGGGTCTTTTTGCTTGAGACAGTATCTCCATTTCCTCCCTGATATTCAAGCCTCATACTCCTTTGCTTCAATTTAGTCTTCTACCTCTGATTTCTGCTCTCTTTCCCCAGACCCTCATGGACAATGCCCTTGCCCTCTTCTGGTTTTCCTCTCACTCTCACACGTTGCATCTTCAGCCCCTGTAGTCAATAGCTATGAAAATAGCTAAACACTTACTCTCGATTTCTGTGCTTATATCATCACAAACTAGCAAGGAAACATGTGGTGTTTGTAGAAATGTAGACCTGGCTGCATCATTCATGTTTTTGGCTCTTCACTGCCCACTGGCAGGTTAAATCTGTATTCTTTGGCATGCCCCAAGCACTTTGTGATCTTCCCTTTTCCACCTCCATGCTCCACATTTTCTCCATGTTCTCCCTATACATAAGAAATCTAAAGAAATTGAACTCTTTCAGCCGGGTGTGGTGGCGCACGCTTGTAATCCCAGCATTTGGGAGGCTGAGACCGGAGGATCCCGGTTTGCGGCCACCTCAGCTACCTAGTGAGGCACTCTGCAACTTAGTGAGATCTGGTTTCAAAAATAAAGAATAAAAAATAGGGCTGGGGGTATAGCTCGGAGGTAGAATGTCCCTGAGTTCAATCCCCAGTACCGCAAAAAAAAAAAAAAAAAGAAATTGAACTCTTTCATAACCCTGTGATTTTGCACATGCTCTTGCTTCTACCAGAAACCCACTCAGCAGAGTAGAGCAACCCTTTCAAATGCTCAGCAATTTAGACTCTCAGAAACCTAAGGAGACCTTTTTTTAAAAAAAAAAAAAAAAAAAAAAGCCAGGTGTGGTGGTGCATGTTTGTAATCCCAGTACTTGGGAGGATCCCAGGTTTGCCGCCAGCCTTAGCTACTTAATGAGGCCCTCTGCAACTTAGTGAGACTCAGTTTCAAAATAAAGAATAAAAAATAGGGCTGGGCATGGTGGCACATGTTTGTAATCCCAGCATTTGGGGGGCTGAGACCAGAGGATCCGGTTTGAGACCAGCCTCAGCTACCTATTGAGGCACTCCACAACCTAGTGAGACCCGGTTTCAAAATAAAGAATAAAAAATAGGGCTGGGGGTATAGCTCAAAGGTAGAATACCCCTGAGTTCAATCCCCCGTACCACAAAAATAAATAAGTAAATAAATAGGGTTGGGGGAATAGCTCAGAGGTAGAATGCCCCTGGGTTCCATTCCTGGTAACACACACACACACACACACAAAAATGTTTTAAATAAAAAGGGCTGTGGGTTTAGCTAGGAGACAGAATGCCCCTGGGTTCAATTCCCTGTACCAAACACAAAATAACAGCCAGGTGTGGTGGCGCACACTTGTAATCCCAGCATTAGAGAGGCTGAGACTGGAGGATCCGGGTTCGAGACCAGCCTCAGCTGCTTAATGAGGCCTTCCCCAACTTAGTGAGATCCTGTTTCAAAATACAGGATAAAAAAATAGGGCTGGGGCTGTAGCTCAGAGGTAGAATGCCCCCAGATTCCATCCCCAGTACTGCCAAAAAAAAAACCCCACACACAAAATAGGTAAATAGTACCCTTGGGCTGGGGATATAGCTCAAGTTGCAGATTTTTTGTTTTTTTGGTTTTTTTTTTTGCGGTACTCGGGATTGAACTCAGGGGCATTCTACCTCCGAGCTACACCCCCAGCCCTATTTTTTTTTTATTCTTTATTTTGAAACCGAGTCTCACCAAGTTGTGGAGTGCCTCACTAGGTAGCTGAGGCTGGCCTCGAACCCGGATCCTCCAGTCTCAGCCTCCCGAATGCTGGGATTACAAGCGTGCGCCACCACGCCCGGCTTGTTGTTTGTTTTTATGTGCTTTTATTGGTGCAGTATGGTCTCACATCATAATGTAAATCATGCTGACAATGACATACATGCACACAGCACTTGGTAACCTCCCCCAAGTTGTAGAATGCTTGCCTAACATGTGCATGGCCTTTGATCCCCAGCACTGCAATCAATCAATCAATCCTCTCTGTACTCTAAATATTTCCCCAAACCTGCTTCTCCATAGCTTAACTTAACCTGCTATACTCCTGCCTCAGCCTCCCAAATACTGGGATTACAGGTTCCTGCCACCGCACGCCACTGTTGTTGTTTGGTAGTACTAGGGATTAAACCCAGAGATATTCTACCTTTGAGTTACACCCCCAGCCCAATTTTATCTTTTTCTTTTTTTTTTTGCGGTACTGGGAATGGAACTCAGGGGCATTCTACCTCCGAGCTACACTCCCAGCCCTATTTTTTATTCTTTATTTTGAAACAGGGTGTCACTAAGTTACGGAGGGCCTCACTAAGTAGCTGAGGTTGGCCGTGAACCCAAATCCTCCTGTCTCAGCCTTCCAAGTACTGGGATTACAAGTGTGTGCCACCGTGCCTGGCTCCCTGTTTTATGTTTTGTTTTGCGGTACTGGGGATTGAACTCGGGGGCATTCTACCTCTGAGCTATACCCCCACCCCTATTTTTTTTTATTCTTTATTTTGAAACAGGGCCTCACTAAGTAGCTGAGGCTGGCTGAGAACCCGGATCCTCTGGTTTCAGCTTCCCAAATGCTGGGATTACAAGCATGCGCCACCACGCCCGGCTTCGGCTCCCTGTTTTATTTATTTATTTATATTTTGGTTTTGCGGTACTAGGGGTTGAACTCAGGGGCGTTCTACCTCCGAGCTACACCCCCAGCCCTATTTTTTATTCTTTATTTTGAAACTGGGTCTTGCTAAGTTGCAGAGTGCCTCACTAGGTAGCTGAGGCTGGCTTCGAACCCGGATCCTCCAGTCTCAGCCTCCCAAATGCTGGGATTACAAGCGTGCGCCACCATGCCCAGCTGGCTCCCTGTTTTAAATAAAGAATAAAAAATAGGACTGGGGGTGTAGCTTAGAGGTAGAATGTCCCTGAGTTCAATCCCCAGTACCAAAAAAAAAAAAAATCCAAAATCCAAACAAAACCTGGAGAGCTGAGCATAGTGGCACATGCTTGTAATCCCAGTACTTGGGAGGCTGAGACACAAGGATCGAAGGTTTGCAGCCAGCCTCAGCTATTTAGTAAGGCCCTCTGCAACTTAGTAAGACCCTGCTTCAACATAAAGAATTAAAAATAGGACTGGGGCCGGGCGTGGTGGTGAAATCTTGTAATCCCAGGAGGATCCGGGTTCGCGGCCAGCCTCAGCTACCTAGTGAGGGCCTCCGCAACTTAGTGAGAACCTGTTTCAAAATAAAGAATAAAATAAAGCCGGGCGTGGTGGCGCACGCTTGTAATCCCAGCATTCAGGAGGCTGAGACTGGAGGATCCGGGTTCGCGGCCAGCCTCAGCTACCTCGTGAGGCACTCCGCAACTTAGTGAGACTCGGTTTCAAAATAAAGAATAAAAAAATAGGGCTGGGGGTGTAGCTCGGAGGTAGAATGCCCCTGAGTTCAATCCCCAGTACCGCAAAAAAAAAAAAAAAAAAAAAAAAAAAAAAAAAAAAAAAAAAAAAGAATAAAATAATAGGGCTGGGGGTATAGCTTGGAGGTAGAATGCCCCTGAGTTCAATCCCCAGTACTGCAAAAACAAAAAATAAATAAATAAATAAATTAATTAATTAATTAATTAAATAGGACTGGGGGTTTAGCTTGGAGGTAGAATGTGCCTGGGTTCAATACCTAGTACTGCAAAATAAATAAATAAATAAGAACAGAGACTTGACTACAGTGGAAACGCAAACTGAGATCTGCTAAAACGGAAAATAAGACAGAGTTTTTAGGAGAGAGTTCAGCCTGGGTGACACAGATGATAAGAAGCCCTAGTAGGCTGGGCATGGTGGCGCATGCTTGTAATTCCAGCATTCGGGAGGCTGAGACCAGAGGATCCGGGTTCACAGCCAGCCTCAGCTACCTAGTGAGGCACTCCGCAACTTAGTGAGACTCGGTTTCAAAATAAAGAATACAAAATAGGGCTGGGGGTATAGCTCAGAGGTAGAATGCCCCTGAGTTCAATCCCCAGTACCGCAAAAAAAAAAAAAAAAAAAAAAAAAACAGAAGCCCTAGTAGGGACGAGTATAGTGGCCCACACCTGTGAACCAAGTACTTGGGAGGCTGAGACAGGAGGATCCGCAGGTTCGAGGTCAGCTTTAGCAAGTAGTGAAACTCATCAACTTACCAAGACTTTGTTTCCAAATATAAAAAATTGGGCTGGGGGTGTAGCTTGAAGGTAGAATGCCTTTGGGTTCAACCCTCACCAAAAAAACAAAAAACAAAAAAAAACACCAACCCTAGTAGGTCCCAGGAAAGCAGAAAGCAATGAAGACAAGGAATGGAGGTCTTAACCACAGCAAATGCGATGGGAAAGAGGAATGAATGCATGTAAGAGAATTTCAGAATAACAGGACTCAGACATATCTAACTTTTAGCCTTGGGTAGCAAAAGAAATTGGGTAGTTGGGTAGAAAGGACAGAGGGCATTAGACAACTGGAACAGCTGTGTGAAATTACAAAACCTATTTATGAAATTAAGCACAGGAAAGCAAACTTGATTCAAATCTACAATGTTTTAAGCTAAGCTGTGTAAAAGGCTCAAATAGCTAAATGTCCTATTTCCTCTACACGTTAAGAAGTGAGCATCCAGCCGGGCGTGGTGGCGCACGCTTGTAATCCCAGCATTCGGGAGGCTGAGACCGGAGGATCCGGGTTCGCGGCCAGCCTCAGCTACCTAGTGAGGCACTCCGCAACTTAGTGAGACTTGGTTTCAAAATAAAGAATAAAAAATAGGACTGGGGGTGTAGCTCGGAGGTAGAATGCCCCTAAGTTCCATCCCCAGTACCACAAAAAAAAAAAAAAAAAAAAAAAAAAAAGAAGTGAGCATCCTTTTTTGTTTTTTATTTTTGTTAAATCTAAGATTGTAAGGAGCTACAATTACTCATACTCAATAAACAGCACTGTGAAATAGGGTAAAAAAAAGGGGACCCCCCCCCAACCCTAGAGAAGGCTTAGCATTTGGGAGGTAGGTTTTAAGAACTGGTGCTCTCAGCCAGGCACCTGCCTTTAATCTGTTGGGAAACGGAGACAAGATGGAAGGTTCTTGGCCAGCCTCAGCAATTTAGCAGTCAGAAAATAAAATAAGGCTGCGGTGTGGTTCGGAGGTAGAACCCCATTGGTACCACAAAAGTGCCCCCCCTCAGCAGGGTGCACAGGCACAAGCCTGTAATCCCAGTACTTGAGTACTTGTGAGGCTGAAACAGGAGGATTCCAGGTTCAAGGTCAGCATGCACTTAGTGAGACCCTCTTTCAAAACAAAAAATAAAAAGGGCTGAGGGTGTAACTCAGAGGCAGAATCTCTCTGGGTTCAATCCTCAGTATCAAAAATGGGAGAAAGCCAGTCGTGGTAGCGCACGCTTGTAATCACAGCATTTGGGAGGCTGAGACGGGAGGATCCGGGTTCGTGGCCAGCCTCAGCTGCTTAGTGAGGCCCTCCGCAACTTAAATGCGACCCTGTTTCAAAATAAAGGATAAAAGATAGGGCTGGGGCTGTAGCTCGGAGGTAGAATGCCTCCAGGTTCCATCCCCAGTAGGGGGGGGGGGGTAGAAAACATGAGCTCTGGAAACAAACTACCTCTGAATGCAGCTCCTACCTGCCCTACCATACATGGGGAAATCTGGATAAACCTGGTTACCTGGAAGGAGGGCAGAGGAGTTCAAAAAATTCCACACGTCAAAATATGCTGCTTACTTCAAACGAGAGAACTTGAAAAACAGCAAATGCAGGGAGGGGCTTTCTCAGAAGTTCCCAGAGCTGACTAAAGGCAGACCTTTCAAATACCAAAAGAATCACCCGAAGTCCCAAGATCCTAATCCTGTAGCTCAGGATTAGGCTTCGATCATCTGACCCTTCTTCCAGTCACAGTTTGTGGTACTCCCTTGCATATACAAGTAATTAAAAGTGGTTTTTCTCCTCTTATTCTGTCAGTTCGTAGACTCAGTTATGAAAATTTCAGAGTGTTGAAAGCTTTTCTCTCCCCTCCATGGGTCATATTTTGTTACCGCTTTTGGGCCTGGGAAGGGAAGGAAGTGGATGGAGCCGTTGAGTAGGTAAAAAATTTAAAATGCTGATTTAGATACAAGGTGAGTCACCATTTGAGTTTCAGTTTCCCCAGCTGTTCATATGGGGGTAAAAAAGGGAGGACAATAAAATCTATCTACTTGGATTTTAAGGGCTTTATGCCCGGCTTGGTGGCGTACGCTTGAAATCCTAGCATTTGGGAGGCAGAGACCTGAGGATCCCGGTTCGCGGCCAGTCTCAGCTACCTAGTGAGGCCCTCCGCATCTTAGTGAGACGGGTTTCAAAATAAAGAATAAAAAAATAGGACTGGGGGTATAGCTCGGAGGTAGAACGCCCCTGAGTTCAATCCCCAGTACCGCAAAAAAAAAAAAAAAAAAAAAAAAAGGCTGCATTATTCCTTCTCAAGTATTTATCGTAAAGTGATACTCTATAAAATCATGACACAAATGTTAGTTGTGCATAGTATTAATACAAGAAATGTTAAACATTCCCACTAAATATCCTCTTTCCTTGACGTTTTCTTGAGCATTTTGTACTATTACAGTTTGTTTCTGATTCTCAAGGGGGGTTGAGATCCCAAAATGGTTCAGAACTCCTACAGCGGAGGTCTGGAGGGGGAAAATATTGGAGAACAAGGAATTGCGGACCTTGCGCACATCCTGAAGGCCGGAACAGATAACTGGCAACATTCGCAGCGCGCTTACTCCTTGGCAGACACTGCCCGGCGCTTTAAACACACCACCCACTTCCATCCTCTCGACAGCCCCCCGAGGTAGGGGCTTCCGTCACTGCCACTTTACAAGTAGGGAAACAATCTCCCGGGATTAAACCGCTAGCCCGCGGTCTGAGGGTTGGAGGAGCAGGAACGCCAGCCCGCCGGCTCCCGAGGCAGCTCCGGGTCGGGTGGAGGAGGGCGAGCCCGGCGGGCAGGCCGCGCGGGGGCGGCGGCCACACTCACCTTGGCGCTGTGCACCGCCTCCTGTGCCCCGCGGAGCTGCAGCCAGATGCGCGCGGGCAGCGGCTCCTCGGTCCCGAGCGCTCCCAGCACCGCCAGGCTCACGCCAAACAGGCCCTCGATGCGGCCGCGACTCCGCTCCAGCAGCGCCGCCTTCTCGGCGGGCGCCGTGAACTCGTCCAGCACTGCCCGGGCCGCCATGGCGGGCGCGGCCTCCCGTGGCGGCTCCGGGGGCCAGCGGCGGCGACGCCCCCTCAGCGTGCGGCCGCTACACCGACCTGACGGACGGCGCCGGCCGCTCCCGGCCGCCTGCCCCCACCCGGCCACGGCCTGGCTACACCATCCCGCCAAGGCCGCCGCAGCTTAGCAACAGCGGCCGGCTCGCCCCTACGCCCCTCCGCCGCCTCCGCCGCCGCCGCCGCGGGCCGGGCCCCGCCGCCGCGCATGCGCCCGCCGCCCTCCGCGGAGCTCGCCGCTCCCTGGGGAGGGGAGGGCTGAGCTGGGCGGGGGGAGAGCGACGGACGTCACGTCACGCGCAGCGCCGCGTGGGCTCCGAGGCCAGGGCCGCCTTCTTTGCTGAGGGCACGCCGCTCTTAGGTAGTTTAGTGCCTGCAGATGTCTGGTTTTACGTTGATGGGCAGATGGAACTTTTTTCCTTTTCTTTCTTTCCTTCTCTCCTTTTACTCTTAAGTGTTTTTTTTGTTGTTGTTGTTTTGTTTTCCTCCCTTCCCCTTCACTTCTCTTTCAGAAAAAAATGTGAAACCAGGTATGGTGGCACACGCCACCCCAGTAATTAGGAGGCGGAGACAGGAGGATTACAGCTTCAAAGCCAGCCCCGGCTATTCAGCGAGGCTCTCAGCAACTCAGTGAGACTCTTTCCAAATAACAAATAAAATCGGACTGGGGTGTAGCTTGGAGGTAGAATGCCTCTGGGTTCAATCCTCACCATCGAAAAAGAAAGAGAGAGAGAGAGAGAGAGAGAGAGAGAGAGAGAGAGAGAGAGAGAGAGAGAGAGAGAGAAAGGGAGGGAGGGGGGAAGGGAAGGAAGGAAAGGAGAAAAGAAAGAAAGAAAGAAAGAAAGAAAGAAAGAGAAAAAGAAAAAAGCCGGGCGTGGTGGCACACTCTTGTAATCCCAATACTTGGGAGGCTGAGACTGGTGAATCTGGGTTCAAGGCCAGCCTCTGCTACTTAGGCCCTCCGCACTTATGAAACCCTGTTTCAAAAAAAAAAAAAAATGGCTCGGAGGTAGAATGCCTCTGAGTTCAATCCACAATACCATAAAAAAAAAAAAAGTAAGATACAATTTGAGGAGATTGATTTCTTCTGGGAGGGAAAAAGGAGGGACAAAAAAAAAAAAAGTGGGAACCGGGCGTTGTGGCACACGCTTGTAATCCCAGTACTTGGGAGGCTGAGACAGGAGGCTCCGAGTTCCCAGCCAGCCTCAGCTAAGAGACCCTCTGCAATTTAGACTCAGTTTCAAAGTAAAAATTACAAAATAGGACTGGGGGTGTAGCTCGGAGGTAGAATGTCCTGGGTTCAATCCCCAGTACCGCAAAAATAAATAAATAGATAAATAAATTAAAAAAAATAAAAAATAGGACTGGGCCCAGCCGGGTGTGGTGGCGCACGCTTGTAATCCCAATACTTGGGCGGCTGAGACTGGAGGATCTGGGTTTGCCGCCAGCCTCAGCTACTTACTGAGGCTCTCCGAAACTTAGTGAGACCCTGTTGCAAAATAAAGAATAAAAAACAGGGCTGGGGGTATAGCTCGGAGGTAGAATGCCCCTGAGTTCCACCCCCAGTTCTGCAAAATAAATAAATAAATAAATAAATAAATAAATAAATAAATATGATAATAATAATAAAAAACAAGGGCTGGGAGTGTAGCTCAGAGATAGAATGCCCCTGGGTTCAATTTCCAATACCGCAAAAAAAAAAAAAAAATGGAGGGGATGTAGCTCGGAGGTAGACTACCCCTGGGCTCCATCCCCAGTACCGCAAAATTAAATAAATAAATAAATAAATAAAAGAGAAGTCGACGTTTAAGGACTCACTCATGATCTTACTGTGGAACTGGGGCAAATAACCCAAATCCTTCTCTGGATTTGTTTGTTTTTGCAGAATTGGGGATTGAATCCAGGGGCATTCTACCTCCCAGCTACACCCCCAGCCCTATTTTTTTTTTCAGTACTGGGGATTGAACTCAGGGGCATTCTACCTCTGAGCTATACCCCCAGCCCTATTTTTTATTCTTTATTTTGAAACAGGGTCTCACTAAGTTGCGGAGTGCCTCATTAGGTAGCTGAGGCTGGCCTCGAACTCAGATCCTTCAGTCTCAGCCTCCCCAATGCTGGGATTACAAGCGTGCCCCACCACGCCCGGCTCTTTTTTTAAATTATTTTTGTAAGGGTTAACCCAGGAATCCCGTCGAGGAACGGAGTGATAGAGAAAGAGAAAGTTTATTGTTTCTGAGTACAAAGGGAAACAATCAATATTTATAATACGGGGTAGGGTGCGGTCTTGCAGGGTCAGGTACGGGGCTTCATTGGATGGGACTAAGGGGAGGAAATTAGAGCCGGCCAGGGGTGATGGGCTGGCTGGTTCCTGGGCCTGGGAAGGCATAATCACCTGACCAGCTGATGCCAGAAGACAAGCTGGAATTGTGCCATGTTGGGGTGCTTTATGAGGATTCTGTTCCAACAATTTTCTCTTTTTTCTTTTGGGGTGCTGGGGATTGAACTCAGGAGCATTCTACCTCTGAGCTATACCCCCAGCCCTATTTTTTATTCTTTATTTTGAAACAGAGTCTCACTAAGTTGCGGAGTGCCTCACTAGGTAGCTGAGGCTGGCCACGAACCCGGTTCCTCCGATCTCAGCCTCCCGAATGCTGGGATTACAAGCGTGCACCACCACGCCTGGCTGTTCCAACAATTTTCAAACAGGGTCTCAGTTGCAGAGGACCTCCATAAGCAGCTGAGGCTGACCCAGAACCCAGATCCTCGGGTCTCAGCCCCCCAAGTACTGGGATTATAAACCTGCGCCATCACGCCCAGTTTGGATCTGTTTTTCTATCTGTAAAATCAAAGGTTACATTTGGTTATCTTCAAGCCCTTTTCCAGATGGTACATTTTCCGAGTCATAAAAACAAATTGTTAGCCAGGTGTGGTGGCGTGTGCTTATAATCCCAGTACTTGGGAGGCTGACACTGGAGATTCCGGGTTCACGACCAGCCTCAACTGCTTAGTGAGGCCCTCTGCAATTTACTGAGACCCTGTTTCAAAATAAAGAATAAGCCGGGCGTGGTGGCGCACGCTTGTAATACCAGCATTCGGGAGGCTGAGACCGGAGGATCCGGGTTCGCGGCCAGCCTCAGCTACCTAGTGAGGCACTCCACAACTTAGTGAGACTCGGTTTCAAAATAAAGAATAAAAAATAGGGCTGGGGGGTATAGCTCGGAGGTAGAATGCCTCTGAGTTCAATCCCCAGTACCACAAAAAAAAAAAAAAAAAAAAAAAAGAATAAAAAATAGGACTGGGGGTGTATATCAGAGGTAGAATGCCTCTGGGTTCAATCCCCAGAACTGCAAAACAAACAAACAAACAAACAAAAATTGTGGCCGAGCAAGTGTGATGGTGCACACTTGTAATTCCAGTACTCGGGAGGCTGAGATAGGAGGATCACAGGTTCTGGGCCAGCTTCAACAATTTAGTGAGGCCCTCGACAACTTAGTGAGACCCTGTTTCAAAATAAAGAACAAAAAATACGGCTGGGGGTGTAACTCGAAGGTAGAATGCCCCTGAGTTCGAGTTCAGTCCCCAGTACCACAAAAAAAAAAAAAAAATTGTGGAAAAGTGTTGGTTTATTTCTTTTCTTTTGTGTGTGTGTGTGTGGTACTGGGTATTGAACTCAGGGGCGTTCTACCTCCGAGCTAAACCCTCAGCCCTATTTTTTATTCTTTATTTTGAAACTGGGTCTCACTAAATTGTGGAGGGCCTCACTAGGTAGCTGAAGCTGGCCGGAAACCCGGATCCTCAGGTCTCAGCCTCCCATATGCTGGGCGTGCACCAACACGCCCGGCTTGTGTTAGTTTAGTCTATTTCTGCTGAGCTAAACATTGTGGAAATAGCATAGAGTTGGAGCCATGGAAATACTGCTTGACTTTTCTGTCTTAATTCCTCATTCGTAAAATATGGATAACAATAATACTTTCTGTTGTTAAGATTAATATAGTGCCTGACGGGCATGGTGGTGCACACTTGTAATCCCAGTACTTGGGAGGCTGAGATAGGAGGATCCAGTTACTAGCCTCAGCTACCTAATAAGGCCCTCCACAACTTAGAACTTGTTTCAAAATAAAGAATAAAAAATAGGGCTGGGGGTATAGCTGGAAGATAGAATGCCTCTGGGTTCCACCCCCAATATCACAAGATTAAAAAAAGAAAAAGATTAATATAGTACCTGACACCATAAGTACTCATTAAACTTTAGGTATTATTATTGTTAAATTAGCCTCATTATCATCCCAGTACTTGAGAGGCTGAGACCCGGGGAATCGCAGGTTCACCACCAGCCTCAGCTACTTAGTGAGTCTCTCTGCAACTTAGTGAGACCCTGTTTCAAAATAAAGAATAAAAAATAGGACTGGGGGTGTAGCTCAGAGGTAGAATGTCCCTGGGTTCAATCCTCAGTTCTGAAAAAAAAAAAAAAAAAAAAAAAGAATAGCCTCATTTTCATGGAAAAATGATCAACTTGTGGGTCTGGGAGCCTACTCCATCTATGTACATTTTCTCTCTCTCTCTCTTTTTTTTTTCCTTTTTGCAGTACTGAGGATAGAACCCAGGGGCATTCTACCTCTGAGCCACACCCCCAGCCCTATTTTTTATTCTTTATTTGGAAACAGGGTCTCACTAAGTTGCGGAGTGCCTCACTAGGTAGCTGAGGCTGGCCGTGAACCCAGATCCTCCAGTCTCAGCCTCCCACATGCTGGGATTACAAGCATGTGCCACAATGCCCTGCTTCCCAGCCCTATTTTTTATTCTTTATTTTGAATCAGGGTCTCACTAAGTTGGCAGAGAGCCTCACTAACTAGCTGAGGCTGGCCCCCAACCTGCAATCCTTTTTCTGAACCTTCCAAGTACTGGGATTACAAGCCTATGCCACCATACCTGGCTATACATTTTCTCTTAAGAAGAGGATTTAGTCAGGCGTGGTGGCACACGCTCAGCTACCTAGTGAGGCACTCCGCAACTTAGTGAGACCCTGTTTCAAAATAAAGAATAAAAAAGAGGACTGGAGGTGTAGCTCGGAGGTAGAATGCCACTGAGTTCAATCCCCAGTACTAAAAAAGAAAAAAAAAAGAAGAGGATCTAAAGGTATTCGGTTGGAAATGCTAAGGGGTATGTCTTTCTTGGTAAGAGGACTGCCCCAGGAAAAACCTGTGAGCATCCAGGCTGCTGGGGTTTTCCATATGTTTCAGGAACTCAAACAGGTGTTCCCCTGGTGCCCTACCTAGAGATGACTCAGCATAGGAAGGGGAACCATGAGACTCATAGACCAACTTCCTCTTGCCGTGGGCTTTTCCCTTGATGTCCCCACAACCAGCAGCCTTGCTCCACCAGGCAGATGCCCTGCGACTGGCGGGGGCAGATCAGGTGGTCAGCATGGTCCTGTTCATATAGTGCTCCCAGAACCTCACTCCATCAGTGAGGCATGTTATCAACACAACTGTTTTTTCCTGTCTTCTAGCACTCAATGGAATTGCTATTGTTCAGTAATTGGACAGGGCTTTCCTCGGGGCTGGTTCCTGTTTGCTCCCAGTGACTTCCCGGCCAGTGATTACTTAATCCCTGGGTGCGGCGAGGGGCTACTTTGAAAAGCACACAATAAATAGCCCCTTCCTCTCCCCACCCTGAAACAACAGAAGTGGTACGTTCACACACCCATAAGAGAAAGCTGAGCCATTAAACTATGTTCAGAAGTCATTGGGTTGGTAAATCACCTCAGATACACAGCTTTTGGGTCCCCCTACCTGCCAATTCCTATCTGGTCAATATTTTCCTTTAAGGAAATCTCAAGGTTCTCTTGAGTATAGAGAATGAGGAGGGAGGGAGGGAGAGGGAGAGAGAAAGAGAGAAAGACCGAGGAGGAGAAAGTGAAAGTCCCTCTTCCAGAAACTCCCTGTTGCTTCCTACAGTGTGTGTGTGTGGGGGGGGGGTACTGGGGATGGAACCCAGGAGCATTCTACCTCTGACCTACATCCCCAGTCCTAATTTTTATTTTGAAGCAGTCTCACTAAATTGCGGAGGGCCTCACTAAGTTTGGTGAGGCTGAGGACCTGTGACCTTCCTGTTTCCGCTTTTCAGTACTGGGATTACAATTGTGTGCCACCATGCCTGGCTTCCTGTAGTTTCTGAACCACACCTCTTAGTTGACCAGTCTTTCCGGTCTGACTGGCTTTACCAGCCCAGGACCACTGATCCTGGGGAAGAGATCTTTTTGGAATTTATATCTCCATGACAACCCCATGAGAAGATATTGAGGGAATCACTTATTGCTCCTGTCCTGGGTCGGCACTATATCTCTCTTCTTGGCCTCCTTGGAGAAAAGAATTTCAACACGCGCCAGATAGGGACAAAGGCAGAAGTTTTATTTTAAGGAAAAGGCACAGGTACACAGGGGAAAGGGCACAAGTCACCTCAGAAGTCTCCAGGATCACAATTGGGAGAGTGGGCGAGGCAGCTGGGAAAGAGACCGAGTGGCAAAGACAGCAAGTGCGTGGTCTCTCATCCTTTTTATTTATTTATTTATTTATTTTTTTTGCGGTACTGGGGATTGAACTCAGGGGCATTCTACCTCCAAGCTATACCCCCAGCCCTATTTTTTATTCTTTATTTTGAAACCGAGTCTCACTAAGTTGCACAGTGCCTCACTAACTAGCTGAGGCTGGCCACGAACCCAGATCCTCAGGTCTCAGCCTCCTGAATGCTGGGATTACAAGCGTGCACCACCACGCCCGGCTCTCATCCTTTTTATATTACACCTGGAGTGGGGTTGGCTTTGGGGGCCAGGATGGGGAATAGGGAACCTGGGGCAGCATGGGATATTGGTCCCCCACCCTTGGGATCTAAAAAAAAAATGGAAGCCGGGCGTGGTGGTGCACGCTTGTAATCCCAGCATTCGGGAGGCTGAGACTGGAGGATCCCGGTTCTCGGCCAGTCTCAGCTACCTAGTGAGGCCCTCCGCATCTTAGTGAGACCCGGTTTCAAAATAAAGAATAAAAAATAGGGCTGGGGGTATAGCTCGAAAGTAGAAGGCCCCTGAGTTCAATCCCCAGTACCGCAAAAAAAAAAGAAAGAAAAAAACTTCAAGTAGAACTATCAGCAGGAGTGGAGACAGGAATTCTGGAATGTGGGGTCTTTCTTACAATAGGTGTGACTTTTTTTTGTTTGTTTTTGCGGTACTGGGGATTGAACTCCTTCATTCTACCTTTGAGCTACATCTCCAGCCCTATTTTTTATTCTTTATTTTGAAACAGGGTCTCACTAAGTTGCAGAGTGCCTCACTAGGGAGCTGAGGCTGGCCTTGAACCCGGATCTTGCAGTCTCAGCCTCCCAAATGCTGGAATTACAAGCATGCGCCACCATGCTGGCTAGGAGTGACTTTCTTTTTTTTTTTTTTTTGCGGTACTGAGGATTGAACTCAGGGGCATTCTACCTCCGAGCTATACCCCCAGCCCTATTTTTTATTCTTTATTTTGAAACCGAGTCTCACTAAGTTGCGGAGTGCCTCACTAGGTAGCTGAGGCTGGCTGTGAACCCGGATCCTCTGGTCTCAGCCTCCCAAATGCTGGGATTACAAGCTTGCGCTACCACGCCCGGCTTAGTGACTTTCTTTTGAGAGGCAAATGGGGCTCTGAAAAATCACCTTAGAGACTTCCAATATGGAGTCAGCCCATTTTGAATATGAATAGACCTTGCTTTTTTGTGTGTGAGTGGCTCTGGGGATTGAGCCCAGGGGCTTTCTACCTCTGAGCTACATCTCCAGCCCTATTTTTTATTCTTTATTTTGAAACAGGGTCTCACTAACTTGCGGAGGGCCTCACTAAATAGCTGAGGCTGGCAGTGAACCTGGATCCTCCTGTCTCAGCCTCCCAAGTACTGGGATTCCTAGTGTCCTTCACCACACCCGGTTTAGGCCTTGCTTTTTAAGGATGAGCAAGCTCTATTGAAACAAAGCCATTTTTCCTTTCCTTCCCAATCCATCTCCTTTCTGCCTAAATTTTATTCCTTCTATTCTACCTCATGAGCTTCTTCTCATATTGGGGAGAGCAGGGGTTGGCAGCTAGATTCCCACTCAACTCCCTGGCAGAGTGGAGTATAGAGAAACACTTCTCTCATTTTTGTCCACCTCTCACTCTTCCCCAGAGCTGGAGGAGGATTTCCCTGACCAGTGACATTCTAGGAAAGATCAGTGCTGCGTTGGACCACCTTGCCCCCAGAAAGTGTGCTGCTGAGCTGGGCATGGTGGCACGCGCTTGTAATCCCAGCATTTGGGAGGCTGAGAAGGAGGATCCAGGTTCACGGCCAGTCTCAGCTACTTTGTGAGGCCCTCCACAACTTGTGAGAACTTGCTTCAAAATAAAGACTGTCGGGGGCCCAAACTGGCCAGCTGGACCTCGCCTCTAGATGGCGCCTGGCAGAGTACCAGAAGCAGCTGCAGGTGAATATCATCTTAGGGCTGTGCCATATCAGAGCGCATGCACCAGTACGCAGGAGGTGTGGCCAGGCCAGGTGAGAGCTGTATGAGACACCTTGCGGCTTGAGGCCTGGCGCAGCTTAAAAGGCCTCCACCTCTCGTA
>PVLC010024450.1:0-24642 GCA_004027655.1 Graphiurus murinus | reverse complement strand
TTCCTTCCTTCCTTCCTTCCTTCCTTCCTTCCTTCCTTCCTTCCTTCCTTCCTTCCCTCCTGTACTAGAGATTGAACCCAGGTACATTCTGCCTTCAAGCTACATTCCCAACCCAATCTTATTTTGAAACAAAGTCTCACTACGTTGCTGAGGCTGGCCTTTAACTGCAATCCTCCTGCCTCAGCCTCCCAAGTACAGGGATTTACAGGTATACACCCCCACACCTAGTTTGTACACCTTTTAGTCCATTCCTGTGTTACTCCATTGCTATTTGGAATCATAAAAGGAAATAGACTAATTGACAATTCTGTCAGACTGTCAAGTGAAAAGTTGGTGTCTCACTTTGATGAACAAGGTGCCATGCCCTTAACCTTGGCCTCTGTCTAACATTGCCAAGTCTTGTGATTAGCTGTTGAAAGACCGTAAGTAACCAGGGATGTAGCAAGGTGTGCACACCTGCAGTCCCAGTACTTGGGAGGCTGAGGCAGGAGGACCTTGGATTCAAGGCCAGCCATCAGGAACATAGAGACTCTGTTTCAAAACAAAACATATTTTTTTTAAAAAGCCCGAGGGTGTAGTTTGGAGGTAGAATACCCTGGGTTCAATCCCCAGTACTACCAAACAAAAGAAAGAGAAACGGAAGGAAGGGAAGGGAAGGAAAGGGGGGAGGGAGGAAGGAAGGGAGGGAGGGAGGGAGGGAGGGAAAGGAAAGGAAAGGAAAGGAAAGGAAGGAAGGAAGGGAGGAAGGGAGGGAGGGAGGGAGGGAGGGAGGGAAAGGAAAGGAAGGAAGGAAGGACACGTGGAGTAAAGGAATCCGAATGTTTCCGGTAGGATGGGTGCTTGCTGTGGAGTCATGGCAGTTGAGGTGTATCCTGGAGACGGAGCAGATGTCTTCCATATGGAATATGCTGGAGTATTAAGAAAGCTTCTCTTGTTTGTTTCTTTCATCCTGTGGTTTATGAAAATGAAATCCTGCTTTGCTAGTATGTGCGCTCTCTGGATTCTGGCGCGCTGTTGATTTCCCCTTAGTAAAGCGGCGTGTTATGTCACCGCTAGCGGTGACAACTCTGGGGGAAGCAAAAGACCTTTTTTTCCCTTCTACTTCTTTTCAACTTTTCTCCATTTGTGACATCGTGACAGCTGTCATGGGAATGGGGGAAGTGGGAGCAATTTTTTCAGAGTCCGTCAAAGGAAGGAGCATTCAATGTTGGAACTTAATGAAAGTCGCTGCATTGTGACACGTGTCAGGGACTTGGGTGGTGTCAGTGTGAAAGGATCTTTTCTGAAAGGTTTATGCCTCGGGACTGGATGGGAGCTGCGGGGACCCGACCTTGGCTTAGAACTTAACAAAGGTCTCTCGCGGTAATAAAATCCAGAGAGCATATGAAGAGGTTTCCAGATCAGGAAAGCAACTGAGGGCGAACAGCAGCCAGTGCTGAGATTCTCCTGAGAAGTAGAAATGGCATCGCTAGGATGGGCTCATTTGCTTTATTTCACCCAGAATCCCCCAATAACAGGCAGATTTTTAAGTCATCCCCAGGGGACTTCGGGAATGAACATGAATGACAATTTGTTTTTTTTTTTTTTTTAATTTTCATCAAAATGGCCTTTGTTTTAAAAATACACACAGAAAGCCAGATGTTGTGGCGAATGCTTATAAGCCCAGCATTTGGGAGGCTGAGACCAGAAGATCTGGGTTCGCAGACAGCCTCAGCTACCTAGTGAGGCACTCTGCAACTTAGTGAGACCCTGTTTCAAAATAAAGAATAAAAAAATAGGGCTAGGGGTATAGCTCGGAGGTAGAATGGCCCTGGGGTCAATCCCCAGTACTGCAAAAAAAAAAAAAAAAAGCAAAAAAATACACACCAAAGGTTATTAGTTTCCTTGCAATTTGTTATTGCAAAATCCGTTGCAAGAGGTTCTCATCAGCTGCTATGTGGGAGGGTCACAGTAGACAATGACAAGCTTCTGAACAGGTAAAAAAATCTAGAAAGCTTTTGAAAGTTTCCACCACAACAAAATGATGACTGCTTGAGGAAATATGTTTCACCTGATTTAAACATTACACTAGCCAGGTACAGAGGTGCACACCTGTCATCCTAGTAGCTAGGAGGCTGAGACAGGAGGATCAAGGGCAGCCCCAGCAACTTTTCAAGGCTCTCAGAAACTCAGTGGGACTCTTATTTCAAATAAAAAATAAAAAAGGGGGATGGGGGTATAGCTCAGAGGTAGTAGGCCCCAGTACCAAAAATAAAACAATACAAATAAACAAATAAACAAACAAACAACAAGGCCAGACTCAGCAACATAGAGAGACTCTGTTTCAAAATAAAGTAAAAAGGCTGAGGATGGACCTTGGAGGTAGAATACCCCTGAGTTCAGATCCCAGAACCAATGAGAGAGAGAGAGGACTTGAATAAGAAGTATTTACAAACTAGTTTAGTTAGCGTAATTTAAAAAATCTAATTTGATCCCAGCTCAGCCTTTCAGAGGCTTACAATATTTGCAGCACAAGACAGGAAATCCTGGGTAAGCTCCATCCACCCTCTGTAAAATCCAGAGGCGGTGTATGCACAGCGGTGTCGAGCGTGTGTTTTGTCATCATTCAGAGTGCCGGCTCGCGTTGTAAAATGTAGAGCGTGCCCGTCTCGGAGCGGTCTTTGCTGGTCACCATGAGTAGAATGGCTTGGACAGAACCGGGCCTGCAGAGGGGGCCGCGCCAGCACAGGTCAGCGACGCGCTGAAGCCACGTGGGCCTGGGAAGGCTGTGTAGACCGCACTTGATTTCCTCTCCTGTGTATATGTTTTGTAAGTATTCTCCAGGGAGCGCCTATTTTTTTTCCAATTGAAAATAAGTTAGAGGAAGGATGTAAACACATTAGTTCTCTGCAAGGAAAAAATAAAGATATTAAGATGTTTCCATAAAAAAAAATCATTCTCCTTTACCTGAATCATAAAAGGTAGTATAATACCAACAGACTGGGTGCTATTTCTATTGTCAGCAAATTCCTATTCAATTGAAGTTATTTTAAAATGTTTGTATGTCTGTGAATGACATAGATGTGAGTTTCCCTTAATGTGCTCCGAAGTCAAACAACCAAGAATGTTTCTTAAATGCGAGTTACTGACACGCCTTTGTTATACATTGCAAATTATAGTAATGTTATGGAACATCGAACACAAAAATACAATGGTTTACAGTTCGCAGAATTTCCTCACTACTGATTTCTTTGATTTTCATTTTAGAGAGGCATAGGTTTTCTATTTAGTAAGTATTATTACCAGTGCATACATGATGTGAAATACAATCAGTTTCAAATACAAACTCTCTAAGACTGTTGAAAAATGTATATAAAGAGTACTTGGGAGGCCAGGACAGGAGGATGACAGGTTTGAGGCTAGCCTCAGTAACTTAGTGAGATTCTCCGCAACTTAGTAAGACCTTGTTTCAAGATAAAAAATAAAATAGGGCTGGGGTTGTTGTTCAGAGGTAGAATGCCCCTGAGTTTAATCCTCAGTACCACAAAAAGAAGGAAGGGAGGGAGGGAAGGAGGGAAGAAAGAAGGAAGGAAGGAGACCTATAGCCTGTGCAGAAGTGAATATAGCAGGGTAACCGAGGTAACTGATTCAGTTAGTGTGATACACAAATACACAGAGACACACATATACACAGAGCCACATGGAAAGAGAAGCGATCACTACCTCCACCCCATTCCTACTGCAAATAAAGACCTTTGCAACGTAGGCTTCTTACCACACATCTGCAGTGTGTCAGTTAAGGTGGGACCAGGCCCAGCTCCGGACAAAACTCTGCAGTGTGTATTGAACACTTCAGGGAGCCTGTGCTTCTGTCACCCAGCTCTCAGGCCCTCTCCTTCAGCACCCTGTCTTGCCAGGCATGGTGGTGCACACCTGTAATCCTAGTAATTGGGAGGCTGAGACAGGAGGATCACAGGTTTGAGGCCAGCTTCAGTAAGTTAGTGAGGCCCTCCGCAACTTAGTGAGACCCTGTTTTTAAATAAAATATGTCTGAGATGTAGCTCAGAGATAGAATGCCTGCGAGTTCAAGCTCCAGGACCATAATACAAAACAAAACAAAACAGTCCGTCTCAATAGTTCCTTAGAATTAAGATAACGAGGCTAAGATGTTTTCCCCCATGTATCACCATGTATCACATAAGTTCATTCATTGCTAAACCTACAGTTCTGATCAGAAAGCAAGTATCAATGCAATAGCCCATTGCTCGTGTCTGCAGCCATTAAAAGTGAAAGTTATCAGACACAGTCATAGCAAAGAACGTCTAGTTTTATAGAAGCAGCCACGGTAAGTCAGCTCACCTAGTACAGAGGTAACAAGGAGAAAGGAATTCAGGAATAAAAGACATTCTACTCGGACAACTTAAAGTAAAAATAAAAGAGGAAATCAGAGTAAATATTCATTGCCGAAAAAAATAGCTGACTACCTTCTTTAAAAAGTAACTATCGTAAGCCAGTTGTGGCGGTACACACCTGTAATTCTAAAACTTGGGAGGCTGAGATAGGAGGATCACAGGTTAGTGGCCAGCCTCAGCAACTGAGTGAGGCCCTGTTTCAAAATAAACAAATAAAATGAGCTGGTGAGCCGGGCGTGGTGGCGCACGCTTGTAATCCCAGCATTCAGGAGGCTGAGACCAGAGGATCTGGGTTCGAGGCCAGCCTCAGCTACCTAGTGAGGCACTCCGCAACTTAGTGAGACTCGGTTTCAAAATAAAGAATAAAAAATAGGGCTGGGGGTATAGCTCAGAGGTAGAATGCCCCTGAGTTCAACCTCCAGTACCGCAAAAAAAAAAAAAAAAAAAAAAATGAGCTGGTGTGTAGCTCAGAGGTAGAATGTCTTCTGAGTATCCTGTATTTGCATTTTATTTTGTTATTTGGAGAATATTTATTTAGATAGATTTTTTCCCTTGTAAAAATATTTTTTTAAAAATATATCATGTGCTAGGCATGATGGTGCACTCTTATAATCTCAGTACTTAAAGTTAGCCTCAGCAACTTGGTGAGACCTTTTTCCAAATTAAAAAAAAATAAAATGGGGCTGGGAATTCAGCTCAGTGGTAGAACTCTTCTGTGTTCAATCCCCAGAATCATACTACACTCACATAAATAAATAAATAAATAAATAAATAAATAAATAAATAAATAAATAAATAAATAAATAAAATAAATACATACATACATAAATATATATACACATT
This sequence comes from Graphiurus murinus, assembly GCA_004027655.1. Classification (NCBI taxonomy): domain Eukaryota; kingdom Metazoa; phylum Chordata; class Mammalia; order Rodentia; family Gliridae; genus Graphiurus; species Graphiurus murinus. The sequence continues at coordinate 19,408 of PVLC010024450.1, read as the reverse complement.
TATAAACATATATATTTATATATTGCATGTATTTAAACATATATATGTGGTAGTTTGAGAAATGTGATTTAGTCAAGGAGTCATGTCTGTCATGTAAAATAATTTAGGAAGAATCCTCTTTACAATTTGGGAATAAAAGGAAGTAAGCAATAGCATTTTCCAGATTTTTTTAAGTTGTGTTACTAGGGCAATTGAAACAACGGTTCCATCCTCTTAGATGACTGCCATGGAAATAGATTATCTTTCCCAATAGAAGCGACCTGGACATTGAAAGGGGGCTGCTGAATCTCTGAAAAAAATCTCCCAATAGAGAAAAAACATGTGGGTTTCTTGTTTGTTTGCTGTGTGTGTGTGTGTGTGTGTGTGTGTGTGTGTTTGTGTTTTACTGGGGTTTGAACCCACAGGCATTCTACCTCTGAGCTACACCCAACTCCTATTTTATTTATTGTGTTGAAATAGGGTCTCACTAAGTTGCTGAGGGTCTCACTAAATTGCTGAGGCCAGCGTGGAACCTGCCATCCTCCCGTCTCAGCCTCCCAGGTTTTGAGATCACCAGCATGTACCACCACGCCCAGTCAAGTAAAAGTGCTTGATGACATTAGACTGCACTGTTTCGTCTCTTCGTGTTTTCCTTTGTCAAATGAAAAACGACACAGAGTCTTGAGATTCTGTCTTTCCTCTGTTGAGCAATAAGGGCAGGAATTTGTGGCTGCACGACTGTGGGTGGTTCCAGACCAGAGGAAGTGCAGCATGACCTCAGCTGCGACTGCGGTGACCCAGGCACGCTTTGCTGTTTCATTCCGAGGTACTCAGGAATCCATAATTAACAGACTCCTCTTGGGGAATGTTGGGGACCCGAAGGGCTCCTTCTCCATCTCTGCCATCCCTCCCTCCCGCCCTCCAACCCTGAGGCAGTAAGTCCAAGCTGTACACACCCTGACTTGTTCCACTGAGATCCTGCTCTCCTCGACCACATTAGCCTGTCTGCCCTCTGCTCAGCGGGCAGTGTGTGCATCAGAGGAGGACTCCCTGGCGCGTGTCATTTACGTGGGCGGCCTTTGACCATCTTATTCCATTACACAGAAACCAGTGACTCTGTTCTGACTCTCCTGATGAGGCTTCTGACCCGCCCTGATCCCCTCGTGCCTTGTCCCGAGAAGCGAAGATTCAATTTGATGAGTGGAACCAGCTTCCCCCTAGTAATGATCCTGAATGGCCAAGCGAGCTTAATGCATGCCATTTAGCAAATTCAGACTTGAGTGAAAATCTGTCTTGATATTCTTAATAAGAACTTATGCGATGTCCGTGACATCCCGCAGAAATGACCCTTGGCAGTGTGATCTTGAACGGCGGATCTCGTGAGAGACAATTTCAACCTCTTCCACTCAGGAGAATTGAAACCAGGATAGGATTACAGGGCTAGGTAAAGAGAAGGCTGGTGTGTAACCTCTGTTTCTGAATGTGCCAAGTCATGTTTCCAGAGTCATGGTCTTTTTAACCCTCATTGGACTTTTTAACATCTTCAGTTTCAACAGCAGATAGATTAGATAGATAGATAGATAGATAGATAGATAGATAGATAGATAGATAGATAGATAGATAGATAATAGATGGATAGATAGATAGATAATAGATGGATAGATAGAAATATTTTATTGGAGATAGAATCCAGGGGCATTCTACTTCCAACCTACATCCCTACCCCTTTTTAATTTTTTATTTTGAAACAGGGTCTGCCTCGGTTGCTGAGGCTGGCCTGGAACATGTGATCCTCCTGTCTCAGCCTCCCAAGTACTGGGATTACAGGAGTGCCCACCACTCCTGGCAACTTTATATTTTTGTAGCTTATTCAGTTACAGATATATGTAAATCTCCTGCCTATAAATCATATACTAAGAAGATTATATCCTTCGAATTAAGAGAAATAAAAGAAACTGTTATTTCTCCATTTTGTCAGATATTTTCTCCTCGTTTTTATAGCAAAGTTCAAGGAATAATTATTTCTTTGGCTAGAATGGTCACATTAGGGGAAAAAGAAGCAAAATATCAACCATTCCTTAAATTTGTTTTTAGTTTTTTGTTTGTTTGTTTTTGGTTTTTGTGTTACTAAGAATTGAACCAAGGAGTGTTCTATTATTCTACCTCTGTGCTACACCCCAGTCCTATTTTATTTTTTTTTATCTTGAAATAGGGTCCCACTAAGTTGTTGAGGGTCTTGCTAAGTTACCGAGGCTGGCCTCGAACCTGCAATCCTCCTGTCTCAGCTTCCCAAGTACTGGGATTACAGGTGTGCACCGTCACACTCAGCTACAAGGATCATCTTGATAACTGTCTTGTATCATCATTGCCCAAACCTCTAGGATCTGAATCTTGTCTCTACAGGCAACTTTGTGAACTCGGTAAACTGGAGACTTGTGTCACTTTAACTTCTATGGACTTTGGCTGCTACTTGGCCGTTGTAGACGGTAGAAGCTTCAGCCTAAGACTCTTTCCAGTTCCGGCATCCCTTAGGAGCGGGGCTGCGTCTAACCACTGTGGGTGCATGTGGGGTCCCTGCCCTTCCTTCCCAGAACACCGTGTGGGCCAAGGTCTTGGCCGTGTGTTGCAGGGTGAACTCTGGAGTCCTCTGGTCATTACGAGTCTCTTGGCACTTTTGTGAGGCTGAGCAGCCTGGTGCCAATTCATCTTTTATCTAAATGTCCTCTGAAGTTGTCATCGGTTACATTTCGCTTATTTTCGTTCCCTGCCTTGCCACATTTGACATTTTTGTCAGAAGTCACCATTTTGCCCTTGAGGTCTAGCACTAAATGAAGAGACATCTTTTACCTTTGTTGTTTCCTTTAAAAAGGTACTTTGAATTTGACGAGGCTGAGTTTAGGTGACTATGTAACAATGTCTTTAAAGTTATCCTGATCTTCAATGAGAAATGGTCTGGGGAGATGGGGTCTTCTTTCCATTTATGCTTTCTTTAGGAGTAACTAAGCCTCTGAAAGCCTTGTCTCATCTGTAAAACACCTTGTCTGTGTGTAACAGGAACTGAATCTGGGTCTAGCTGCTGTCCCTTCCCATTCTTCTGTTGAGGACTGCTTTAAATTGGATTACCTGTTTATTTTTAATTAACTTATTTTATTATTTGTTTATTTAGTCATTCATTCATTTATTTATGTTGCTGGAGATTAAACTCAAGGGCATTCTACCACTGAGCTACACCCTGCTCCTATTTTTTTTTTTTTTTAATTTTGAAAGAGGATCTTGCTAATTTGCTAAAAGCCTCACTCAGTTGCTGAGACTGGCCTCCAGCCTGCAATCCTCCTGTCTCAGCCTCCTGAGGCCTTTGTTTTTAGTACAGGGATGCCATGCTCTGCTTCCTGTTGATTTTTTTAAAGATAAACTTACCAGTGTGTCTTCTGAGAGGTAGTTGTACAAAAGATGCCTTTCCACACTGAACTTCTAGAGAGGGGAGCCAGCTTTAAAATAACTAGATGAGTTGATGTGGAATATTTCTCAACTAAGAAAGACTTCACCTTTGAGGTGGTGAAGACGCTAATTACTCTCCTTTCATCCTACTGTCCCTTGGTATTTGTGATGCCCAATCTTCCCTACTGTTGAATACCCTATCTCCTCCCTAATTAATCCTTCTGTCAGGCCTTCCTGCAGCTAGGCTCCGATGTAAGACTGCCTGTTTCTTCTCTGTTTCTACTTATGTGTCTACCTGGCGTTGCCCCTCCCTTCTGAGTTTCAGTCTTGAGTTTTCTTGTATTAGATCGGGGATATTTTCTACTGACCTCTCTAAAGCAATCAGTGTACTTTCAGGTTTTCCTTTTTTTATTTTCAAACATTGTCCCAGCTAGGTAGATGTTGAGACTTTCGTTGAAATCAAGTCCCTTCCCTTGTCTCTCCAGAGAGTCGCTTGCTTTCTATTTATTGTATACTTAATACCGACCTCACCATCATGTCCATGTGTGGGTCTGACTGCCCTTTTCCTCTCCAGAGAGTCCTGTGTTCCAATCTACTCCCCAGTGTAATCCTTAAAAGGAGCCATGCTTCTCTAGGTTAAACCCAGACAGGGGCCCCATGAGATCGATCTATTCTATATTTATATTTACATCTGTTTTATATTCTGATGTCATTCTTTTCAATGCGTTTTAAAACATTTGAATGCTAAGCAAAAGCCTTCATACAAGCATGGTTCCAGAGACCCTCTCACAATAGACTGAGTCACAAATATTCCTTTTATTAGTACAACATCAGAATTTATGGTGCCAATCAGAGAAAAGGATAATTCATAGCTCTGGGAGCTTGGTGGCCTGAAGAAATTCTCCACTCCCCCAAAGCTGTGTTATTATTTATACTTTCATTGGTACATTATAGTCTTGTATTTCCACTTCATAATGTGGTTCAGAGTGATAGGGACATACATGCACACAGCTCTTGGGGAGCCTCCCCACTCCCCCCTTTCCCATACAGGACGTTGAGATATTCTCACACATGCATGTATGTCCATGGAAATGTTTCCTGCCTTAATTCTTCCTCCCACCACCCTCTGCTAGACCCCCTCCACTACTCCACTTGTGTTTCCCCTTCATTTTCTAAAGTCCTGTTTGTATCCGGATTACTCCCTAGCTTCAACATACGACAGAAAACACACAACCCTTCGCTTTCTGTGACTGGCTAATCCCACTTAACATAATATTCTCCAAGTTCATCCATTTTCCTGCGAATGACAATGACATAACTTTGTTCTTCTTTTATCACTGAGTAGATTCCATTGTATGTATATCCCAGAATTTTACAATCCCTTCATCTGTTGGTGGGCACCTGGGTTGGCTCCATGATTTGGCTCTTGTGGATTGTGCTGTATGAATGTGGATATGCATGTGTACTATAATATTCTGATCTGAGAGCTGTGTTTTTGAAGACTCCTTCACAGAGCAAACCCATGGTTTGCTGTTAATGTAGGACAAAATCAAGGAATAGATATCTGTGCCTCAAGGAGAAGCAGTAAAGACCTCAGTACCTCCGTCTTGCCCATGAAGCCTCTTTTTTTTTTTTTTTTTTAAGAGAACCAACTAGAGGATATAAAGTCAGGAATTTAAAGGTGAAGAAGTTCAGATTCACATCTCCCACTTAGAACTCAAAGACGACATTTATATATCTGGAAACCTTTTAAAACTCATCTAGATCTATGGGTAAATTTCAAATCTACAAAGTTCAACTGAGAGAAAAATTTGCTCAAATGCATTTGGTCAATCCAGTATTTAAACCTAATCCTGTTGGCTTTCAGGCTGACTCAGATTTACTGAGGTAAAACCCTCATTGCACTTCCCCAACGAATGGGAGCGATATTTGATTTCATAAGTTGAGACGATTTTTTATTTAATTTACTTTAAAAAAAAAAAAGAGCATGACCTTAAAGCCATTGTCCTATGTTAAAAATATGAAATTAGTTTTCTCAAATACGTATCATAGAAAGAGTTGATCCCAGCCAGAGGAGGTCATATCAAAGTAGTGCACTGAACTTAAACCCTAAAAAATTAAAAATATTTAACAATATCAGAGCCTATCAATTTTTTTAGATCAGCAAAAAAAAAAAGGTCTCTTCTTTATCTCAGAAGTGTAATTAATTAATTTATTAATTAATTTATTGTGGTATTTGGCATTGAACCCAAGGGCATTCTACCTCTAAACTATATCCCAACCCTTTTTATTTAGTTATTTATTTTTATTTTGAAACGGGGTCTTGCTAAGATGTCTTGAACCTAATGATCCCCTCCCAATTACTGAGATTACAGATGTGCATCACCATGCCCAGCTGTAACATTTAATATTAAGTTGATGAAGTAGCATAGAATGTTGAAGATCCCAGGCTTAGGAATACAGCTGTGTGGTGTAGAACTTGACTCCCGAGTTTGATTGCTGTAACCTTGAGAAAATTACTCAAGTTTTCTCCTTACTTTTCTCATCTATAAAACAAAGTGAAAAATGTTGCTTTCCACATGGGGATTTTATACCTAGTAAGTGAGAAGAACAGAATTCAGTTTCTGGGGTCTGTACTGCGTAACACTGTAGTCTATGCAAAGGTACTGTGGATTTCTAAGTTATAGGAGAATTGGATTTTTATGCACATGTATTCTCTAGGGGAAACTTAGACAGCCACAAACTACTTGTTTTGATGCCCTTTACTGGTACTGGCATAGAGATACCATAGTTAGTTGGAATACTGTCTCAAAGACATGTAATTGCTACAGTCACAGAGCTCCTTGGGAATCTATTTAGACAGATTATAGAGCAGAGTGGGTCGTTCTGAAATAGTGCCTGGGGTGTTTACAGAGAAATATGGTGGTGTAGGGCCCAAGGTTTCTGGTTTCACAGTAACAGAATCCTCACAGGTCGGAGTAATCCGCAGCTCTACTGTGTCATGTGATCACCAAGACACTTCTCCTGCCTTTTGAATGCTGTTTAAATCCGACTCTTGGCCTCCATCTTGTCTCCTGTGTCTCTCTGGATATAAAGATGGCCTCTCCCTCCTCCAGGCCTCTCCATACTTGAATGTTAGGAGTCCGATTGTGTCCTCTACCAAATTCAGTATTGGAGGATCACCCTGTATGTCAGAGTATATCCTAGTAGGGCATGATGGTGAATGTCTGTAATCCTGGTACTTGGGAGACTGAGACAGGAGGATCAAAGGTTGGAGGCCAGTCTCAGTAACTTAATGAGGCCCTCAGCAACTTTGTGAGAAACTGCTTCAAAACTAGCTTGTACCCAACAAAGATGTGTGATTAGCCCTGTTGTACCCAAGAAATGTATAAAAATCCATGCTAAAAATTAATAATTAAAAAAAAAGAACTATAACAACTACATTGTGATAAGGCTGGGGATGGTTCTTCAGTTCTTTCAAAACAGCAAACAAAACAAAACAAAACAAAAATAAATAATGACATAAGGTTGGGTGTGTAGCTCAGAGATAGCATGCCCCTGAGTTCAATCCCCAGTAACACGGGGGGGGGGGGATATATATGTATATATAAATGTGTTCTTACTTGGAAATAGAATTGTTACTGATGCAATTAGCTAAGATGACATCATTCAGGAATCCCTAATCCAGTCACCTAATCCATCTAGTATGTCTTCTGCCCTTATAAATAGGGGAAATTTGGACACAAAAAGAGAAAGTCCAGTAAAGATAGGAATTAATTTTTCATAAGCCCAGGAACAACCAGGGGCTAGAAATGCATCTCTGCCTGGTGTTTCCAGAGGGGCACGGTGTGGCCAACCACCTGATCATAGACATCTCACCTGCAGAACTTGGCCAGGAAGCCTTTCTCGTGTTTACGCTGCTCACGTTACTGGGTAACAGCAGCCCTAGCAAACTAAAGCCATAAACTCTGAGGAAAATGCCTCTGCTTCAGATTCTATAAACTCTTCCTGATCTACTTCACAACACATTTTGGATACTTTTTCTGTGCAGTAAATACGTCTCTATGTTATTCCTCACATATACAGTAATTTCCCAAATTAAAAAAAGTTAATCTGTTCAAAAATTATAAATTAGTATACTAACATGTCCCTAATTTATGTTGTCATTTAAAATTCTGCAAGTCAGTTTTATAATCTGCTTTAGCTTTGAAGCTCTACATTGAAACACTTAATTTTTATAACTTCTTCTTTGTATACTTATTTTATAGATAAGTTATTAAATCGACCATTTTTGTTATTGTTGTTGCTATACTGGGGTTTGAACCCAGGGGCATTCTACCTCCAAGCTACACCCCCTAGCCCTATTTCATTTTTTACTTTGAAACAGGATCTCACTACATTGCTCAGGGCCTCACTAAGTTTCAGAAGCTGGTCACAAACCTGGGGTACCCTGTCTCAGCCTCCCAAGCACTGGAATTGCAAGCATGTACTACCACACCCAGCTAAATTGGCTATTTAAAAAAAAAATAAGGATGAATAACACAGAAATTAAATATAATTGCTATGGTAGTTATTTTACTTTTTTGTATATTTAAACTTAGCTTTTGACTATATGCATATGTAGTTTACAAACTTCTGATATATATTTTCTGATATATATATATATATATATGTACATATATATATACCTATTTTTCTGCAAATCTGATTTATTCCTTAATATGGTATCAACATATTCTGTTTTCATATTGTCTTTATATTAGCGATTAGTTTCTCATCAAATCTTTATCCCCAAAATATTATTGGTGTAACTGCTTCTCACTATCAGATATTTATTTTCCTTCTGATTTTCTGGCATCAGAGTTTATTCTGCATTGTCTCTGACTGCTGTAACTATAGAAGTGAAGGTCAGAGGTTATGAGGTTTTAATGTTCAGTAATTATTTCTTTAAGGATTATTCACAAGCAAATCAGTGAAATTATTTAAGATTGTGTAGGATGGCCAGTCTTAAAATTAGTCTTAACCAACAGTGCAGAAAGCAGTAATAGAGTCATAAAATTTAATTCTTACGCAACATTTTACTATTCAGAATTCTGATTTTCCATGTGAGAATACAGTGCAGCAATAAAAGCACATTTATAAGAAGGGATTCTGATTTTCTGAATGAATGTATTGTGTTCTTTGCCAGGTGAATGCCTTCACAGCTAGGAACTTCAACTGTGCACACCTGTGGCATGAGGCTTTGTGTTTCGAATCCCTGTCGATGGCAGTCAGTGTTCGGACATGTTTCTGGGGGAAAAGTAGACTTTTTTCATAGTTTGCCAACTCCAGTATAGAAAAAACTACTTAGATATGCCCTAGGTAAAATGCCACCAAGAGATCCAATACATGAAGTCTATGTTATTTCTATGTGAGAAATCAAATTTGGGCTTTTTGCCCTTTACTAGATACGTCTGCTGCAAAAATCAATGAGGTATTCAAGTTTCATGAATTTGGCCTCTTCTTCTCTTTTTTCACGATAAAAGAGGACATGTGAAATGAATGTTATAAATAAACAGATTACGAAGCTTTGCTTCTTGAGGTTGAACATCTGCATACTTCAAAGACTAGATCGAATCTTGGCAATAAAGGAGTATTTTCTGTTTTTCCTTTTTTATGACATTTTAATTGATAGTTCTTTCATCCCCATGACTTCTCTGAGAATACAGGGTGAGAACACAGCATAAATCAAAAAGCACACTTTCTAGAGTTCACAAATTATAAAAGCACCAGTCTTTAGTAATCACATGAAAGAACCACAGAGTTCAATGTTTTTACTTCTAATCATTGTTTTTCCAAGATGGGAAACAAGTTTATATCAAGAAATGTTACTTTGCATACAGTTTAGTAACCCTTTCCTGAAATGATTGGAGACAGAAGAGTTTCAGATCTGGTATTTTTAAATTTAATTATTTTTTGTCATTATTGTTGTTGCTGGGGCTTGAACCCAGACACATTCTACCTCTGAGCTACACTCCCAGCCCTGTTTTATTTTTTATTTGGCAACAGGGCCTCACTGAGTTTTTTAGAGCCTCCCTAAGTTGCTGAGACTGCACTTGAACCTGTGATCCTCCTGTCTCAGCCTCCCAAGTACTGGGATTACAAACTGCATCACCATGCCCAACTTTCTTTTTAATATTTGCATATGCATAATGAGATTACTTGGGGATGAGACCCAAGACTAGACATGAAATTTACTTACATTTCATGTGCACCTTCTAAGTTAATTTTCAATACAGTATTTTAATGTTCCTGCATATTTTTTTGAGGTGCTGGGGCTTGAACCCAGGGGCATCCTACCTCTGAGCTACAACCCTAGCCGTTTTTTTTTTTTTTTTAATTTGTACACAGGGTATCACTAAGCTGATGAGGCTGGCCTCCATCCTACAATCCTCCTGTCTCAGCCTCCCAAGCACTGGAATCACAGGTGTACGGCCCCCATCACACCTGGCGGTGCTCCTACATTTTGACTGTCATTTGTCACAGGAGGTCATGCGCAGAATTCTCATGTTTGCAAGCAAAAAGTTTTAGATTTCAGAGCATTTTAGATTTGTGGGGATTTTTTGGTTGAAGAGTAGTGCTCAACCTGAATGATAAATTGAACCAATCACTTCGCACTTGCAGATTTAATAGTTATATTAAGAGAACGTCTTTAAATAAATAGGGATCATCGATTTAAATGAAAGTGGCAGAGGAAGAGAAAATATCCCTTGATCTAAATCATCAGTATGCATGCCAGGGAATATCTTTTGTGCTAACTAGTAGATTATTAGGAATTATAAGAGTCATCCAAAGAAGCCAATATAAATGACCACTTTCACAATTTCTTGGCTTTCTTTCGGGGAAGTGTATTTCCTTTTCTGATTGGTAGTGAACTTAAGGGTTGGAGTGTTTGCATTTTAAAATGCACCCACTCAGCTAGCCATGGTGGCACACACCTGTAGTATCCTTACTTGGGAGGCTGAGACAGGAGGATCACCGGATAGAGGCCAGCCTCTGCAACTTAGCTCAACCCTCAGCAATTTAGCAAGGCCCTGTTTCAAAATAAAAAATAAGAGCCGGGTGTGGTGGCGCATGCTTGTAATCCCAGCATTTGGGAGGCTGAGACCGGAGGATCCAGGTTCGCGGCCAGCCTCAGCTACCTAGTGAGGCCCTTCGCAACTTAGTGAGACCCGGATTCAAAATAAAGAATAAAAAATAGGGCTGGGGGTGTAGCTCGGAGGTAGAATGCCCCTGAGTTCAATCCCCAGTACTGCAAAAAAATAAAATAAAATAAAATAAAAAATAAGACAATAGAAAACTGTTGAGGGTGTAGCTCAGAGGTAGAACACTCCTGGGTTCAATTCCCAGCACCAAAAACAAAACACAAAAAAACGCACTAGTCTTTGATTACATGAAATTGCCTCATCCTGCTTGGTACAGCTCAGGTGGCTCTCCATGTCTCATGGGAAGAGGGTATTAATTCTTCTTGCAACAAAACAAAAAGCAGTGAACAGAGACACAGGAGGTAGGAGGTTGTAGGTCAGACAAGAGAAAAGAGAGTGCAGGTAGAATTCAATTTCTTCTGCTTCCACTCCCCATAGAAGATGTTATAAAATGTTGTTTATTAGCCAGGCATGGTGACACACTCCTGTAATCCCATTACTTGTGAAGCTGAGGAGGATTGCAGGTTCAAAGCTAGCTTCAGCAACTTAGTGAGACTCTAGAAAACTTAGTGATACCCTGTTTCCAAATAAAAAATAAAACAGAAGCAGGGCTGGGGTTGTAGTACAGAGGTAGAATGCCCCTGGGAGTTTTTTTACTTGTTTACTGCTGCATAGATAAATTATTAAAAAAAAAAAAAAAAAAAAAAAAAAAAAAAGGCAAGCTGGGTGTGGTGGTGCACACTTGTAATCCCAGTACTTGGGAGGCTGAGACAGGAGGATCACAGGATCATGACCAGCCTCAGTTACTTAGTGAGGCCCTCTGCAACTTAGTGAGACCCTGTTTCAAAATAAAGAATAAAACTTAGGGCTGGGGGTGTAGCCCAAAGAGGTGGAATACCCCTGGGTTCAATCCCCAGTACTTAAAAAAAAAAGACAGATGTTTCAGTATTTGTCCCTCGTCTGTAGAAATTGTAAATATGCTTAATTTTCAATCATAATGTAGAAGTACAGTTAATAGTAAGTATACTATCATTGTTAAATAACTAATTACAAGGTGAAAATGGGAATGGGAAAATGAGAATAAAGGTCTAAGTTGGGGTCTTGAGAGTTTGTGTCTCATTTGTCTTGATCCAAAGTTTATCTTTTGTTATACCTATTTTAGGAAGAAGGAAAACATACTAAGTGCTTTTGGCATATTTCTAAGAAGTTCTGTATCAACCCTGTTTATTCTATTGAGTTCCATCAGATGGAGGAAACAAAGCTTTTTTCTCTTGACTTATTTGTAATAGACGTTTACTAAAAAAATGTACATTGAGAAGTTTCATTGGCACATAGAAGTGCTGAATATATAAATGTATGGTTTTATATCATTTATTTATTACACTCTTCCCCCATGCTAGGGATAAAAAGACACATTTAAGAAAGCTTATTAAGTAATTTCCATTCTGTGCTTACTTAACTTTTCTGTTTTGGTTTGTTGTTGTTTTTTGTTTTGTTTTGTTTTTGTACTGGTATTTGAACCCAGGGGCATACTAACTCTGAGCTAAACCCCCAGCCCTATTTTTTTTTTAATTTTGAAAAAAGGTCTCTCTAAATTGCTAAGGGTCTTACCAAGTGGCTGAGGCTCTCCTCAAACCTGTGATCCTCCTTTCTCAGTCTCCTAAGTACTTTGATTACAGATGTGCACCACCACATCTGATTTTATATTTCCTTTAACAAATGGAAGATGGAAAAAATTAAAAAAAAGAGTAAAGTAGGAAAAAGAGAAATACCCAATACTGTCCATTAGGGACTGTACCTACAATGATATGTTGGAGAATGCAGAAATAATAAAGCAGGAAATTAGGATTAGAAAGCATCCATTTGCAGATGAGGAGACTAAGGCTTTTATTTATGTATTTATGTATGTATGTATGTATGTATGTATGTATGTATGTATTTTTGTGGTACTGAGGATTGAGCCCAGGAGCATTCTACCTCCATGCTACACTTCAGTCCTATTTGTTTTGAAAGAGAGTCTTGCTAGGCTACTGAGAATTTTGATAAATTGCTGAGGCTGACCTCAAACCTGCAATCCTCCTGTCTCAGCCTCCCACGTACTGGTATTCCAGATGAGTGCCACCAAGCCTGTCAGTTTTTGAGATTTATGAACTCATTTTGTAACTGGAACTTGAAGTCATGATTTTGTTTCCTACTGTGGCCTTCTAGCTTTCTGGAGTGATCTGGAAGAGACAGAGCCAGATTACAGATGTCTGGGGAAATATTTCTTTGCACACTTAAACTCATTTGAGTTAAAAAAAAATCAGAAATTGAGTAACTGTAAAATAGCTCTTGTGCTTAGTATATGGTAATGTTGGCTAAAGAATGTTGGTGACAAACGTTGGGCGCTTCCCTTGGGTCTTTTTTTAAAATTTTTCTACCTTCTGGAATGAGTGTATAATAAATTAATAATATTAAACCATATAATAATTCATGCATTCAGCCTGCAACAGCCAACTTTCCCAGTGTATTTCTGTTAACCTTATTTTGCAAATAAGTCAAAAGAAGATACTTTCTTGTTTCCTAATGAAGGAGTTGGATGAAATAGACAGGGTCAGTCTTCAATTCCCAAAACACTTAGTATCACTTCCGTCTCCCTAAAATAGGTACGACAGACAGAAGGTGCGCTTCAGAATTTTAAGACAATTCACTGTCCATGACACCCCATGTCCGACATTTGTCACATATCATTTTCTCAGGACGCCTGAGGTAGCCCTTCTAAGACATTTGGTTTAAAATTAATTGGCAGCCAACAGCAGAGGGTTAGAGTCACTTAAACTTGCTGAAGCAGGGGCAGTGGCGTGTACCAGGGGACGTGTCAGGCTGCTCTGAGTCCCCCAAAGGCAGACACGTATTTGCTCAGGGAGACTGTGCTGCCGGGCCTATATTCAAGACCCCTTTCAGCTCTTCATTTGCTTGCAAAGCGGGGAGTCGCCATCTTGACTGGCTGGCTCGCTGGGATAGCACTTGGTGGGGCTACTCACTTTGGCAACTCTGATATTTATCTGTCTAGAATTGAGTTGTAAAACTAAGAAGTGCTGCGCCAGTGTTTCTAAGTATTTTAAACCAGCACTGCGGAGACTCCAGGTGGGTCTTCAAAGCTAAATATCAGCGCATACCCTAACTCCGCAGGCACCCGCCTACCTGCAGGTCAGTAGCGCTGTGCTCCTTACCCTCCCAAGCCACTTAGCTGTATCAGTTTTATTTTTAGCCTGACCATCCTGCTGATTAACTTATGCAATAATAATTCTTCTTGATAAGGCCAGGATGGATTGCAGAGGTGTCACCAGGTGTGAAATAGCTAGAGCTTCGTAGCCTTTCAGCCTCCGGTCTAATCTGCCGGATGAATAAGAATTCTGCGCTTCTACCTTGAGAATTCCAAATAGTAAGATAGGCAGAGAGGCCTTCAGTGGAGCCCGATTGAAAGGTTTGATTGGGAGACGTGGTCAGGGAGACGGGGATGGGGAGCCAGGCTCTCAGTAATGGCCGGGCATCAGAAACCATCTTCAAAGAAGGACTAGAAATAAGAAGCCATCTCCCCAACCTGGAACGTAAGCTCCCACATTTTCTTTCTATCCCTGACCGACTGCTAGCAGTCGCAGCGAATGGAGTTCAGATTGTGCTGACTGTCACATCAAGAGCTCCGGAAGGTTTATTTCTGCAGGAGATTAAGGTACAAATATTTCCAGATTAGTTTCAGGGCGGCAAGATCAGCTCGCAGCAGGAGGCTCCTGTTTCTTCTCTCAGAAATGAAGTGGCAAAATTGCTCTTCCAGGCCAATGGCAGAAGCTGTAAGGTGTTTGTGTGAGGAGTCCTGGGTGGTGAGCAGCCTGCGCTCTGGGCCGGACGCAGGGCAGGATCAGGAAGGGCGCGGGCTGTTCTCCCTGGAACTGGAAGAAGGGAAGAGCTGGCCACGCTCCTGCATGCACGCCTATTCTGTGGTCACTACAGTGAACCCGTGCTAGAAATCTTCAGTGTTATCATAGGTGAATTTTACACAGAGTCTCAGCTAGACTGTCCATGGGCAAGCCTTAGGATGTACCGTGAGAAACCTGGCAATTTATTTATTTAATTATTTTTATTTTATTTTATTTTATTTTATTTTATTTATGGTACTGGGGATAGAACCCAGGGACATTCTATCTGAGTTACACCCTCAGCCCTATCTTATTCTTTTATTTGGAAACGGAGTCTCCGTAAGTTGTGGATGGCCTTTAAGTAGGTGAGGCTGGCCGCCTACTAACCCAAGATCCTCCTGCCTCAGCCTCCCAAGTACTGGGATTACAAGTGTGCACCACCACGCCTGGCTTAACCTATGCAGTTTATTTCAGCTTCAACTGGCTTCTGGAAACCCACTCTTGTCAGGGGCAGGAAAGGAACAGCTTGCTGACTACCATTAGTTGGAGAAATGAAGGACATATATTTGGCCCAAAAGCAGTAGAAAACTAACAGGATAGCAGCTGTAGCAAGAAGCTGAGCACCTAAGCTTGTACTGCAAACGTTGCCAAGTGAACACGGAATTGTCTGTCCACTGAAAGCACTTGAATTCAGAAGCACACTTTGGAAATTCAACCCAGAAGGAAACAATTTGATAAGCAAAAGCAAGGCATGCTAGTGCGGCAGTTGAGGGAGTCCAAGTCCAATGGAGTGCTTCCGTCTTGGTGCAGTACTCAATGCTGCAGGGGCTCTCTCCCTGCTCCCCCGGGGTTTGGGCCCAGGGCGGCTAACAGTGAGGGAGCGCTTCGCTCTGGTCTTTGCTGTGCATCCATCTCAGGTAAATAGGAACTCACGGACTTCATACCGTCCTTGATTTTGGTTTCTGAAGGGAGAGCAGAAGCAAGACAGTTCTGTGAGCCCATCCCTGCAAGCGAATTCTTTTTGCCTCCCAATGAAGTTAGGATTTTCAGGGAATTTGTAGACAGACAGAATAAGCAATCACTCTTCTGTGTTCGCCAATGATCCAAGACTGTGTCAAGAATCAGAATGAGGCTGAGACAGGAGGATCACAGGTTCGAGGCCAGCCTCAGCAAAGTAATGAGGCTCTCATTAACCTAGTGAGACTCTGTTTCAAAATAGAAGTAAAATACGGATTGGGGTGTAGCTCAAAGGAAGAATGCCCCTGGGTTCAATCCCCAGTACCACAACACACACACACACACACACACACACACACACACACACACACACACACAAATAATCAAAATGACATTCTTTCTATTTGTTAATGGATCCTTTTCCTATATACACTGAGTATTTAAGAAGCTAGTTTGCATTAAGTTTCTGCTTTTGTGATACCAGGG
This sequence comes from Graphiurus murinus, assembly GCA_004027655.1. Classification (NCBI taxonomy): domain Eukaryota; kingdom Metazoa; phylum Chordata; class Mammalia; order Rodentia; family Gliridae; genus Graphiurus; species Graphiurus murinus. The sequence continues at coordinate 3,468 of PVLC010024450.1, read as the reverse complement.
GTTGAACTCAGAGGCATTCTACCTCCAAGCTACAAACCCAGCCATGTTTATTTTTTGTTATATTTTGTTTAGAAGCAGGGTCTTGCTAGGTTGCTGAGGACCTTACTAATTTGCTGAGACTGTCCTAGAACCTGTGATAATCCTGATTCAGCCTCCCAAGTACTAAGATTATAGGCATGTGCTACTATACCTGGCTTGCATTAAGTTTGGTTTTACCCACACACATTAAGAAAGAAATATTATCTATATTATCTCAGACATCTGAGTTGTTTTTTCTGTTTATTTCAATGAAGAGCTAGTGGTATGGAGGTAAGGAAAAGATCGATCTCTTTCTGCTAATATTTAACTTTTGCATATATTGGATATATACTCTTTTTTTAAGACTGTACTAAAGAAGCTTTATTATTATTTATTTGTTCATAAACTTTTCTGGATATAGTAATTATTTTTCATATAAATTTATGCTTGAAAATTAAAAACCTGGTGTGGTGGTGCACCCTGTAATCCCAATACTTGGGAGGCTGAAGATCACAGGTTCGAGCACAGACTCAGCCACTTAGCAACTTAGTGAGACTGTTTCAGAAATAAAAAGGGTGAAGAGTGTAGCTTGGAGGTAGAATCCCAGTACAAAAACAAAAACTAGTACCAGTCTTTTTTTTTTTTGGCAGTACTGGGGATTGAACTCAGGGGCATTCTACCTCCAAGCTATATCCCCAGCCCTATTTTTTATTCTTTACTTTGAAACAGGGTCTCACTAAGTTGCGAAGGGCCTCACTAGGTAGCTGAGGCTGGCCGTGAACCTGGATCCTCCGGTCTCAGCCTCCCAAATGCTGGGATTACAAGCATGCGCCACCATGCCCGGCTATTAGTACCAGTCTTAATAAGTCAAATTAAATCTAACTCATACCCCACTTGCCAATTTCATGATGATATCATAACTGCCCTTGATGCCCCCAGCTTTTACTTATTTATTTATTTTTTACAATTATTCAAGGGCCAGTCTTAAATATCTTGAATATCTTGGTCCACATTGGAGACAAATTCCTCGGTGAGTTTGTCCTTCTTGGATAAGATGGGAAGAAAGGATATTCCTTTATAATTATAAGGAGATTGTGGCCATCTAAGTATCCAAATATATTTGTAGATAAGGTTGATTTCTCCAAAACAAAAGTTATATAGCATATTACCATTCAGAAATATGAATGGAAGTTTTCAAGTACCTTTAAACTATACTAAGCATCGTGTTGCAATACTATATATATATATGATGGCGCTCATTCCCTATCTTCAAGATATTGTATGATTGACAGAAGAAAACTAGCATGAGCACAGGGCCAAAATAGAAGACATATAGCACCTCAGTTAAAAACAGATACTTGATTGAGTGAGTAATAGAAATAATAAATGTTCAAAGAGAGTAGACAATGGAGAAATGGCCATGAGCTCGCCTTGCTCCCTAGATAAATGGATGGCGATGGATGTGAGCAGGATTCTAGGGCTGGTAAGATTTATACATTCTGGCCAAGGCAGAAAGAGTGTCCTAGCAACCACAAAAATAGAATCAGAAAATGCGAGAGAATTGGATACAGTGATGAAAGTGGTTAACTTTCATTGAATTCTTCATAGGTTCATGCAATACTGATCAATCTTCATGAACACTTCCGAGATAAATTTAAGGCATGCCAACGGAGGGCACTTGGTCTCAGATTGGATGCTGGTGACAGACACGTAGGAAATTAGCAGGATAGACATTGGGAGAAATCAATTCTAACTCAAGATCTTCAAGTCTGAGTAACTCCGTTAGTATACATTTAACTGGAATGTGGGTATCTTTTATTTTTAGTTTGTTCGTTCATTAGTTAGTATGTTTATGGTGGTACTGGGCATTGAAGCCAGGGGCACTCTACATTCTACCTCTGAGCTATATCCCCAGCCCTTTTATTTTTTGTTTTTGTTTTTGAAACAAGATCTTACTAGGTTCCTGAGAGTCTTGCTAAGTTGCTGAGGCTGGCCTCCTCAAACCTGCAATCCTCCTGTCTCAGCCTCCCAAATACTGAGATTGCAGGTGTATTCTGCCACATCTGGCTTCATGGATATCTTTTGACATAGCTGTTTTGGAGAGAAAAAAAGTAGGGACACATATATTAGTTTTCCTTTTTTTAATTCATTTGTTGATTGAAAGAGATGATTCAGGAGGAACTATTCAGTAAGCATTTAGCAATTTGGGACCCGGAATTCCAGGGGGAGATGTTAAATAGAGAAGCAGAGTTAAGTGTTGAAGGCCGAGGGGAGGTAGCTGAACCCTCAGAGGGAACACGGGAGCCAAGGGTTACGATGTCTTGGTTTTCTCTTGCATCTAAGGCACAGGCCAAACAACCGAGCTTTCACTACCCCCGTGTGCAAAGAGAACTTAGCAACCAGGCTCTCACGATAGTATACAAAGGGCCACAAATCCTAAGGAGATACTCTTTTTTTTTTTTCCTTAGAAACACAGAGATTAATAAACCAAGCCACAGAGTGTGTGTGCACAGGTGCACGTGCACACACAGACACACACGCACAATAGTAAAGAGTAAATGTTAAGTATAAAGCGAGCAAAATCTGTCAACTCTTTTTCATTTTGAAGGTGTATAGGGCATGTTGTACCATTTAGAGTTGATTCCTTAAGAACCAGAGAAAGGTATCTCATAGTAGAGAAAGGTATGTTTTTTGTTTTTTGTTTTTCTGTTTTGTGTGTGTGTGTGTGTGATGCAGTATTTCAAGTAGAAAAAGATGTCACCTAGGAAACCCCAAATGTCCTGTGGTGGCAGAATAAAGAGTGTGACCGTGTGGTTGCATTTGCACATGTGTCTATAAATGTGTATAGTCCTATATATGTCTATGCAAACACACAAATTTCTTCCTCGTTATCCTTTCTCCGTAACAAAGAATAACAAAGGCGGTTTGCAAAGGCCATTGACACACAAATTGAGAATGATACCTAAACTTACATTAAGACAGAAAATTACTTGGAAATGATCATGAAATTTTGTGTGGAGGGGTACTGGGATATAAACCCAGGGACATTTTACCTCTGAGCTACACTCCCAGTCCTATTTTATTTACTTATTTTTTATTTTGAAAGATTCTTGCTAAATTGCTGAGGGCCTCATTACATTGCTGAGGCTGGCTTTGAACCTGCAACCCTCCTGTTTCAGCCTCCCAAGTACTGGGATTACAGGTGTGTACTACCTGGCTATGGAAATATTTCTTTTAAAAAAAGAAAATGGAGCCGGGCGTGGTGGCGCATGCTTGTAATCCCAGCATTCGGGAGGCTGAGACCGGAGGATCCGGGTTCGCGGCCAGCCTCAGCTACCTAGTGAGGTACTCCGAAACTTAGTGAGACTCGGTTTCAAAATAAAGAATAAAAAATAGGGCTGGGGGTATAGCTCGGAGGTAGAATGCCCCTGAGTTCAATCCCCAGTACCG
>PVLC010024449.1:0-24654 GCA_004027655.1 Graphiurus murinus | reverse complement strand
TATTTTGGTATTTTTGTTTGTTTGTTTTTTTATTATTCGTGTGTTGTAAGCATACATCTTGGTTAGGTACAAATTGATAACGACATATGTGCCCACATTTCTCATTTGACCCCTTCCCTAGATTCCCACCCCGCTCCCTCACCGTCCCTCTATCTCAAGTTTGGTTTAGTGAGTAACCTTGATGTACATTAGGGTGTCCTCCCTGCCCCCCATCTATCCTCATTGGTTAAATCAACTTCTTTTATTCTTTATTTTGAAATAGGTTCTCACTAATTTGCAGTGGGCCTCACTAAGTAGCTGAGGCTGGCCCCAAACCTGGATCCTCTTGTCTCAGCCTCCCAAGTACTAAGATTACAAGCGTAACCACCACGCCTGGATCCTCTTCAAATTTTAGAATAGTTTAAATTTACGTTATACTATTGAAAATACTACAGCAAATTTCCATATAGCTAACACATAATTTCCCTTACTATTAAGTGCTTACATTAGTACTAGACATTTGTCACAGTTAAAGAACCAATATTAATACCTTACTATCATTCACATCTATATTTTATTTAGATCTCTTAGTTTTCTCTTAGTGGCCATTTTCTGTTCCATGACCCAATTCAAGATAACATACGATACTTAGATATTATGTCTTCTTAGGCTCCTATGCATATGATATTTTCTAGACTTTGGGTTTGTGATGTTTACACCTCTAATTTTGGATTTCTTTGATATCTTTCTCATGAGTATACTAAAGTTGAAACTTTGAAAGAGTAAGACTACAGAGGTAATGTGGATTCTAATGACACCATACCAAGGGTATGCACATTCAGTGAAGTTTATCACTGCTCTTTATTTGCTCACAAGATAGATTTTGTCTGGTCCTGACACCTCAAATTCCTCACTTTTTTAACCACTCCATATTATACTTTTTGAAACTAAGTTAATATCTGAAAACAGTGGATGGGGATTATCCACCAGGATAAATTTACATTATCTCCACCACTTACTACATACTTATTCAATCACTTATTTATATAATGTGGAATATTATGTGAAATTATGTCCATTATTTTATATACTTTTATTGGTGCATTGTAGTCTCACATCATAATGTAGGTCAGAGTGGTAGGGACAAACGTGCAAGAGCATTCAGTGAGCTTCCCCTCAGCTCCCGTCCAACTCTCTCCCCTCACCCATACATGGTGCTGAGATTGGCATTCATAAATTCACATGAGTATGTAACATCAATGGAAATGTTTCCTTTATTAATTCAAACCTACGCTGCCTCCATCACTCCACTAGGGTTTCCCTTCCATTATATAAAGTGCCTCTTATCTCCAGATTGCTCTCTAGCTTCTGTACATTAGAGAAAACACACGCCCCTTCACTTTTGGTGAGTGGCCAGTCTCACTTAACACAATGTTCTCTGGGCCAATTTGTATTCTTGCTCCTTTTGTTCCAAGCTTGGCCTTTGTAAAATCTCTCAGGTTGATCTTTATATCAGTTAGCATTCTCACCGTTATAATCTAAAGCAAATAACCACACAATTTACGGGAAGGAAGATATATTTGCTCACAGTTTTCCAAAGAGTCTAGGTTCACTCCATGCGAGGCCTGGGTCCGGAGCTCAGGGCATGGTGGATTCGCTCTCATGCCATGAAGGTGGGAAACAAAGACAGCAATTCAAAGGGATTCAAAGATACAAGCGCAGTAGCTATGACCACACACCCAGGAACCAGCCTTCTTGCCTGTTACCACCCAGAAAAATCCTCTACAATCCATTTATCCTCTAATGAAATTGCAACCTTCCTGACTTAACTATATTAACTATGAGCTCCTCAAGGGACATTCTATACCTGACCGTAATAATCCTGTACCATTTTAAAATGCACCTGTCGTTGCAGTTTATTTTGTTTAGTAGTTTAGTTGGTGTATTCTAATTTCCCTTTTTTTTTTAATTTCAGGCTCAACAAGGTATTCAAGACTAATTGTATCCACTCCTCAAATAGCCCCGTATCCACAACATCTTTTAGTAGTCCTAATTTCCTCCTCAGAATTAGAAGCAAAGATCTAAGCACCTGAGGTACTCATTGCTACTGAGGCTTATAGTGCTTTGAAGCCTCATCAGCCAACCACACAGAGATGTATGTGTGTAATAATTAACACATATGCGCATATGTGTACGCTAATGTACCCATGTGTATCCATGTTTAGTTAAACATGAATTCCCACTAAAGTCTCCAGCACTACATGATCTGATACAGTGAGTGCTACTTTGATGAATTAACCTGTTTCCAATTTCTTCCATGTAACCTCCCACTCCAAAGATGGCTTAATCTCCTTAGTCACTGAGTCCAAAACTACATGTGCAATGGCTTCAGAATTGCTTATCCATACACTCAAGTAAAAGATCTATACCGTCTGAATTCAGGTTCTAATGCAAGTAGCCGTTGTCTTTATATTTATAATCTCCACATATTTCCTAAGTTACTTAGGTTGGTCCCCTTTTACACAATCTACTTTGCTAAAGTTATTTCATATATTTTTCATATAGTTATTGCTCTTCATTCCTCTCTGGGGTCCCCCCAAAAGTTTTTAATATCCACATGGTTATGTTTGTGTTATGATGTTCTATAGGATTTCAAAGCAATGCCACATAGCCACCATCACACTAGTATACAGAATATCTCCACTGTCCAAAGGAATCCCCAATACTGCTAGCCAGTGGTAGTAGTGTATTCCTATAATCTTTTGGGCAGCTGAGGCAGAGGAATCATGGATTTGAGGCTTTCCTCATCAACTTAGCACAGGGCTCTGTTTCAAAATAAAAATAAAAAATAAAAATTAATTGGAGTTCAATTCCCAGTACTTGGGGAAAAAAAAGAATTTTTGTCCATTTCTTCTATTCTACATTCTTCCTCTCCAAGTTCCTATTAACTATGAATATATCTACTTTCTTACTCTCCAAGTTCCTATTAACTATAAATATAGTAACTATCTCTATTACTAACAGTTTTAAATCCACTTTAATTTTAGTTTCTAAGATTTTTGGCAGGTGTGGTGTTACACACCTATAATCTCAATACTTAACGAACTGTGATAGGAGGATTGAAGGTTTGAGGCAAGGCTCAGCAACTTAGTGAGACCCTCAGCAATAGAGTAAGGCCCAGCTTCAAAACAAAAAGGCCTGGCCAGCCAGGCAAGGTGGTATGTGCTTGTACTTCCAGTACTTGTGAGGCTGACAGTAGTATTGCAGTTCAAAGGACAGCCTTACCAAGTAGTGAGACACTCATCAACCTAGTGAGACACTGTTTCAAAAGAAAAATAAAAAGTAGACCTAGGGATATAGCTTGGATGTAGAATTCTCCCTGATTTGAAGCCCCAGTATTAAAAAAGGCCTAGTAGTATAACAAGAGGTAGAATATCCCAGGTTTCAGTTTCCAGTATCAGAAAAAATTTTACTTGTACATTATAATTATACATAATATTGAAATTTATCTCTGCACATGCTACAGTTGAGTCTTTTTTACTCTCCATTCCTCTCCCATCTCTATCCTACCTTATATCACAATTCCCTTCTGCTGATCTACTGGTCACTTTTCTAATTTCTGTGAGGTCCCGTCCCTTTGCTTACCTTTTTTTTTTTTTTTTCAGTACTGAGAATTGAACCCAGGGGATTCTACCTCCAAGCTAAACCCCCAGCCCTATTTTTTATTCTTTATTTTGAAGACTGGTCTCACTAAGTTGCAGAGGGCCTCACTAAGTAGCTGAGGCTGACTGTGAATGCGGATCCTCCTGTCTCAGCCTCCCAAGTACTGGGATTACACACATGTGCCACCACACCCAGCTTGCTTACCTTTTTTCCCTCAATCTTCCCTATATGGGAGAAAACATTTGAACCTTGAATTTCTGAGTCTGGCTTTTCTCACTTAGCAAGGTGCTCTTCAGTTTCATCCATTTTCCTGTATATGAAATAATTTCTCCTTTAATGCTGAGTAAAACTTCATTGTGAGTGTATGTGCATGTTTGTTCACATGTATGTGTGTCTGTGTGTTTATCACATTTCATTTATTCATCTGTAGATGGACACAATGTTTGTTCTCTGACTTATTTTGAATTACACCGCTATAATCATGGATATGCAAGTATCAATAATGTTCCAACATTAATTCTCTTAGAAAAATACAGTATAGTGGTATAGCTGGATCGTATGGTGGTTCTATTCTTAGTCTTTTGAGGAAACTCCATACTAATCTACATAGTTGTTGAACTAATAATCCCATCAATACTATATGCTTTTTCACCACATTCTCTTTAGCACTATTTGTATTCTTGATTATTGCCATTATAATGTAGTTCACAGTGATAGAGGCACACATGCACACAGCACTTGGTGAGCTTCACCCCAGCTCCCATTTAACCCTCTTCCTCATTCCCATACATGCTACTGAGATTGACATTGGTAATTTCACATGAGTACACAACATTAATGGAAGTCTTTTCTTCATTAATTCTACCCTAGGCATCCCACATTTCTCCACCGGATTTTTAAAAATGTGTTTTGCTCTTAAACTATTATGATCACTTTCAGGTTCTATATTCTATTAAACAGGTTTTGGAGAATATACTTAAAATCCTAATTATGTGGGAGAGATGCTTTGAAACATATATATTCAAAATAGAATCCATTATAAAGATATAATTATCAGACATAGGACTCACATACAGAGAAAGGGGAAATGAATGAAATAAAGGCATAAATCTTAGAATCCCCAAAACATGAGGAACAGGGCAAAAACAGCAATAGATTTTCAGAGCCACATATCAATGGAAGTCACTGATACAGTTTTAGAAAATGCTAGAATTCAGAATTATTATTATTAATATGATCAAAGAGCATATGAATGAAAGTAGAGAGAGTATACAGGATGTGAATGATCATCTAAAAAGAACTGTTATGCTGATGATTTAAAAGACACAACAACCCAAATAAAAATTCAACAGAAAGTATCACCAACAGACTAGATCACATGGAAATCAAAATTCTTTAAACTGTTAAAGATTGCCATTCCAACTACAGGTAGATGGAATCTCAGTGTGCTCGTGATTAGCATTTCCCTGATTGCTAATGATGTTGAATATGGTCCATGTATTTATCGGGTATTTATGTTTCTTTTTTTGAGAAGTGTATCTGGCTACTCTGCAGATTTTTTAATACTCTAGAAGATTTCTGATTCAGGTGGGTTTTGTTTTCTTTATCTTCTAGGTAGAGGATCATGTCATCTGGAAAAAGATAATTGAACTTCTTTTCCTATTTATATCCCACTAATTTTCTTCTCTTGCCTTATCTGATGAGAATTTCCAGCATCTTTGCATATTCGTAACTTAGAGGAAATACTTTTAGCTTTCCTACATCCAATGTGGGTTTTATAATATATTTCCTTTATTACATTATTTTCCTTCTAGGGCTAATTTCTTTAGTGCTTGAATTTATTCAGTCCATGAATTGGTGTTGTATTTTATCAAATGTGTTTTCTGCATCTATTGAGGTGATCATGTATTTTTTGTCCTTTGTTCTATGTATGTGATATTGATTGACTTGTATACATTGTACTAACCTTTCATTTCTGGAAAGAAATCAACTTGGTCGTTGTACACCATCTTTTTGTGAGTTCAAATGCAAATTATTCACCTTTTATAAAGAATGTTTGCATCTGTTTATCAATGGTATTGGTCTATAATATTTTTCCTTGGGGTATATTTTATTCAGTATTTGTACAAGATTTAGCTTCATAGAATGAGTTTTAGAGTATCCTATCTCTACTTTTTAAAATAGTTTGAGGAGGATTGTGCTTAGTTCTTTAAAGGTCTTATAGAATTCATCTAGAAAATCTATCTGATCCTGTTTTATTTGTTGAGATACTTTTATTACTGTTTCAATCATTTGGCTTATTATTGCTATATTTGGGTTTTCTATATACTCTTGGTTCAATTTAGATTGGTTGTATGTGTCTAGAAAGGTGTCAATTTCCTCTAGGTTTTCAGATTTATTGGAATATAGATTTACAAAATAGTTCCTTATTATCCTGTGTATTTCTGCCCTGTCTGTGGTGATATCTCTTTGTTTTTCTCTTATACTTTGGGTAATTTCTCTCTTTCTTTGGCTGAGTTTGACTGAAGTTTTATCAATTCTGTTTATCTTCTAAAAATAACTTTTTTATCATTTCTATTATTTTTATTCTTTATTTCATTAATTATTGCTCGTATTTCCTGACTTCTACTGGTGTCTTGATTTTGTTTTCTCCTGTTTCTTTTTGGTCTTAGGTATGCATAAATAAGTAATTTATTTGAAACCTTTTTTTTTTAATGTGGATACTCAATGCTTTGAAATTCTTCAAACTGCCTACATAGTTCCACAGAGATTTTGGTAAGTTGTGTCTCTATTTTTACTTAGTTCTAACATTTCTAATTTCAGGCCATCATGGTCCAAGAGGTATTATGTCAGTTTTTTTTTTTTTTTTTTTTTACTCATATTTGCTTTGTGGCTGAGAATATGATCTATTTTGGAGAAGGTTTCATGAACAGATGAGAAGAATGTGGATTCAGATGTTTTTGGGTAAAATATTCTGTTATGTCTGTTGGGTCTATTTGATTTGTAGTAGTATTTAGGTCTGAAGAGACTTTACTGATCTTTCGTCTGGATTATCTATCTAACATTGATAGAGGTGTGGTGAAGTTTCCCATATTATTTGTATCAGGGTCTATCTGAGTCTTCAGATCAAGTGGTGTTTGTTTTAGGTAAATCCGTGTGCTGATGTTTGGAACATAAGTGTTTATTTTCATTAAATCTTCTTGTTGGATCATTTCCTTTGTCAGTAAAAAGTGACCCTCTTTTTCTCTTCCAATGCATTTTGTCTTGAAATCTGCTTTTTCAGATGTAAGTAGCCAGTCCTGCTTCCCTTTCGTCTCCTTGTGGAGGGATATCTTTTCTTATTCTTTCAATTTTAGTATGTGAATATCTTTGCCTATAATGTGAGCTTCTTTTTTTTTGTGGTACTGGGGATTGAATTCAGGGGCATTCTACCTCTGAGCTATACCCCCAGCCCTATTTTTTATTCTTTATTTTGAAACCGAGTCTCACTAAGTTGTGGAGTGCCTCACTAGTTAACTGAGGCTGGTCTCGAACCCGGATCCTCCGGTCTCAACCTCCCGAATGCTGGGATTACAAGGGTGTGCCACCACGCCCGGCAATGTGAGCTTCTTGAAAACAACATGTAGGTGGATTTTGACTTCTAATCCACTTTGCCAATTTATGTCTCTTAACTGGGGTGTTGAGATCATTTATATTCATTGTTACTAAAAGAGATGTTTGATTTTTTTTCTGTCATTTCAAATGATATGTTTGAATTGATTTTAGTTTTTCTTTAATCCTTTGCTCATTTCTTATGAAATTCATCCCTTCTCTGATTTTGGCATTTAGGTTTTATTTTTATTTTGTATAATTTCTTTAATTTTTTTTCTGTAGTAGCTTAGTAGTTATGAATTATTTTAAGTTCTGCTTGGAAGATGTTTTTATTTCTCTGTCAAATATGAAAGGTATAATTGCTGGATATAACAATCTTGGTTGGAAATAGTATTTTTTCAGGGCTTTAAACATAACTCCAAGCTCTCTTGGGTCTTATAATTAGATTGAGAGGTGTGAATTAATCACTATTGGTTTATATGTGAGTGTGATCTGTCCATTTGCTTCTAATGATTTTAAGATTATCCCCATGATTTCTATGTTAATTATTTTGATTATGTTCTGACATAAGAAAGCTCTTTTTGACCATTTCTAATTGGGGTTCTGAATATCTCCTGTATGTGATTTTCCAATACTGGAAAATCCTTACACTATTTATCTGAAGAGGTTATTTTTATTCCCTGGATTTGTGCCTCCAAAACCTTCTCAATTGTAGTTACCTTTAGATTTGGTCTCTTGATGTCTTTCTCAATTTCAATTACCTTTAGGTTTCGTCTCTTGATATTTTCCCATATTTCTTGAATATTCTTATAATGTTCTCTTAATGTCTTTTATTTATTACTGAGTGAATGTTTAAGTTTAAATAAATTGTCTTCTAAGCCTGAGACTGTTTTCCATGTGGATCAGTGTGTTCATGATACTTTCTATTTAATTTTCATTTGGTTTAATATGTCTCTCATTTCACTTAGAATTGCTTCTTGTTTTTTTCCAGTTTAAATTATTTATTGACATGTTCTTATATGTTCTGTATGTCCTTTCTGAGTTCCTTCCTTAGATTTTCTTTTAGATCTCTGATCATTCTCATAATCAAAATTCTAAGTTAGCCTCTGCTATTTTCTGCTCCTTTAAATCTGAAAATTCCATTGTTTTCCATTGTTGTGTTGTGGTTGTTTTTGTTTACTTTTTTCTCATGTTACCAAGGTTGTTCGTTTTTTTATCTGTACTTCTTTCTATAGTAAACTTTTCTTTGATTCCTTGGTGCTGACAAGTGTAGCAAGGTGCAATATCCCTTAGATGTGTGAGGTATTTGTGGTTGTTTTTGTTTACTTTTTTCTCATGTTACCAAGGATGTTAGTTTGTTTTATCTGAACTTCTTTCTATAGTAAATTTCTTTAAAATTACTTGGTGCTGACAAGTATAGGAAGGTGCAATATCCCTTAGATGGATGAGGTATTTAGCTCCACAGTAGATTTTCTGTCTCTTGAACTCATAATGTCACTCTAGATTCCAATATCTCACAGAGAAGAGGAAAATAATCAACAACTCTAGCTGTGAGCAACATATGGTGTTAAAATATATACTAGTTGTATATTATGACTCCTATTACACTGGTAGACTCTCAAACAGGGATTGTGTGGTCAATAATTAGCAACAGTAACAGTAAGAAGCTGTACAGCTAATACAATATTAAACACCAGGTGCCAACTAGGATATCCACAGTTCTGATAGCCATGCTAATATTAATGCTAGGGACAGAAATTCTACCAACTAAATTAAAGAACACGGGATAAAAATGCAAAATAATGTTTAGAATATTTAAGGAAAGAAATGAAAAAGCAGAAGCTAGGTAGCATGTGAAAGCCATAAAGAAGGAAAAATTGATTTAAATAAAAACAGAGAACATGTGAAAGCAAGGCCAAGAGACTCAGCTATTAGTGATGAAATAAAATAAAAGATAAAGTAAAAAGAGAAACAAATGCAAATTTAATCATATCTTTATTCTCTCCTTACCCAAAAGACAGAGTTCTTGATTCTTTCTACCTTATTTATTGTAAATGTCTGCATGCAATTTTATCGCATCAGTTAATCATAATACAACTTGATTATTTTATTGCATTTCTTGTGTGATTACTAAAATAGATTTTATTTTTCAATAAAATAAAAATTCCACTTAGGGAATGTAAGCACACATACCCATGCAGTACTTACTTTTCTAATATTATTTTGAAATAAAGGCATTGCAATCTTTTTTTATAGCTTTATTTGTGCATTGTAATTATAGATTATCATCAGGGTCAAAGTGATGCATTCACATATGTACCCATGATTTGGTGTATTGCCCTCCACGATCTATGTTTTCTGTTATTAGCTAGAAAAATTTGTGAAAGGCTTTCATACTTGTGAAATTTTTAGATTTTCATTTTCTTTCACTGAGTCAATCATTTGCCCACCTTTTTATTTTTGAGCTGATCAGTTGAAGTATGGCATTTTAGAGTGAACCTTTGATACGCCTATCACACAGTTTGTATCTGAGTAGGTGCTGAGTGTCTTGGCTAATAACTTTGGGACTCTGCCACCTGTGTTGAGCAGGTATTTTCTCACCTGAAACCAAGACACAAAGGCAAGAAGAGAACAAAAACAATGCAGGGTCCCAGCAAACAGACTAGGGTTTGTTCAGGCCCTGCAGTGTGGAGGGCTCTGAGGCCAGCATAGGTGCATGCAGAAGACCACATTCTCTAGGGAAGGGAGGTTCCCGTGGGGTGTTTTTCTAAGACACAATAGCATACAACTGCTATGAAATTAATTAAATCCTCAAAATCTTCATGTAAAATTATTCTGGGGGATATTTAGTCAACATTAAGGTCATGTGGACTTCATGGATATTTTTTACTCCGAATTAGTTGATGGATACTCATTTTCCTGTGTAAGCCTACAAAAAGGGGCTCTCATCTTCAATCCTGTTTACATACCATTGAAGCCAATTGTTGGTTACAAAATAAAGTTCCTCATTTTCTTCATTTAACTAATTCACTATGTCATGGCTTAGTTAAACTATATATGCAGGAAAATTATTACTGCATATAAAAATAATCTGATACTCTATGCAAACTATGTATACTATCATAATTATGTGTTGAAGAAAAGAAGCATTATAATTCCCAAAATGTCATTCCCAATTTCCTGACCTTTCTCCCAAAAGATAAAACTGGACCTTTTCTGGAGAAACAAGTAGAGAAGATAAAACTTATTGATATCAATCGAGAGTAGTGATACATAACTGTGATTCCAGTACTCTGGAGCCTGAGAGAAGAAAATCACAGGTTGAAGGTCAGGTTTAGCAACTTAGTGAGACCCTGTTTCAAAAGTAATAATAATAATAAAATAGGGCTTGAAGTATATCCCATGGGTAGAATGATTCTGGATTTGATCCAAGTATAAATGAATGAATGAATAAATAAATAAATAAATAATAAATATGTTACTGACTTCTTCAGTTTTCTTTTATGATTAGAAAATGCTATTTGAATTATTATTTTTCAATATAGTAAGTTCATCAACTAAATAAAACTGAAAAATCGTAAAAATAAGTTGCAGTCCAGCTGGGATGATTCAGCCAGTCTACACAAGTCATTCTCCTCACTTCTAACTGGTGGCCCTTCTTCTTTAGGCTTATTGTAGGATAGCCATGTCTGTGAGGGACTCTGCCATTACGTGGTAAGCAGTGAGATTAAAGGGTTGAAGAACAATTTTATTCAAATGACTTTTTTATTTCTTTGAGTTGTTTCTTCTAAATCATTCCATGTCTCATAGAGTAACTATGACACAGGGCAACTCTATGTGAGTAGGAGCTGTTGTGATTCCTCTTTCTTATGCTAAGGCTGGAGTTGGAGAATGGCTTGATAAAATTGGGCCACTTTGTTCTCCAAACTTTCTGTTCCATTTTCTCAACACATTGAATACCTAGTAAAACTTACCTAAATGTGTTGGTGGCATATTATTCATAAAGCGTTTTTGAAAACAGTATTTGCCAACTGAATAAGAAAGGGAAATTACCATGTATTACTGTGACTTTGGTTAACCTTTAGAAGGTATTTCATATGATTTCATCAGGGAGTCACCTCTGCATGCCCATGAGCAAGAGTTTGGTTTGGGGTTTTTGTTTTCTTCTCTAACATTGGGTACTTTTATGTTCTGGCAACTATTAAGCTATCATTGTCTTCTAAAAATTAAAGTTCCTTTATGTTTTTACCTCATTTTCATTGCCTTTTGCACAGTATATATTTCCTTCTGCTCATGTTGAATTTAATTTGCTTTATTTTTGTCATATATATATATATATATATATATATATATATATATATATAAATTTATTGGAGCATTATAGTCTGAAATAATGTAGTTCAGAATTAGAATTTTAGGGACATACATGCACACAGCACTTGATGAGCTCCCTCCCATGCTCCTTTCCAACTCTCTCCCCTTCTTCCTACATGATATTGAGATTGGCTTTGGTAATTTCACATATGTATGGAACATCAGTAGAAGTGTTTCCTTCATTAACTTTCCCTTCCTACCACTTCCACTCTCCCATACCCCCCCATCACTCAAGTGGGATTTCTCCTTCATTTTCTAAAGTCCCTCCTCTACCCAAATTACTCCCTAGCTTTGACATACGAGAGAAAACGTGTGACCCTTGACTTTCTGTGGCTGGAAAATCTCACTGAGCATACTCTTCTCTAGGTCCATTCATTTCCCTGCAAATGACATGATTTTGCTCTTCTTTACTGCTGAGTAGAATTCTATTGTGTGTATATCCCATATGCTGTAATCCATTCATCTGTTACTAGACACCAGGGTTCATTCCATAGTTTAGCAATTGTAAATTGCCAGTGCCCGCCTGGCAAAGTTGAACGGTCCTGAAAGGGGAATGAGGATTAAGAAAAAGAAAGAAAGATAAGAGATAGATTCGGGAGGACTGTCAGTGAATGCTGCAGCCCTGAGTTTATTCAGCTCAGTCCTTATATACTTTTTAGAGCATCAGAGTATACTTCAAGGTTAAAGCTTTCTCACAATGGTTTCATCTATGAAAATAATCATCTCCAGGTCCAAGGTTCAAAGAACAAATATTCACATAGTTCTTTACTGTAACAGTCTGAATAAACATCTTGAGATAAAACAGTACTCTTGCCCTTGGTCAGTAATCACCAACTGTTAAGAGAATATGCATTTCTGCAGAAACAGACTTCTATGCACCTGTGAGTCTGCATAAACAGACCTTGAGCACTGTTGGTCTCCGATAGTAAATTATGCTGATAAAAACAAGGATATTCATGTATATATGTAATATGATGATTTCTGTCTCTTAGGAAAATAACCTGAGTGGCTTATCTGGATAATATGGTAGATTCATTCCCAGTTTTCTGCAGAATCTCCATTCTGATGACCATAGTAGCTGCACTAGTGTGCAATCCCATGATGTATAAGAGTTCCTATTTCCCTCACAAGCATTTTTTATTGTTTTGACTTCTTGATGATTGCCACTTTAATTGGGGTTAGATGGAATCTCAGTGTGGTTTTCATTTGCACCTCCCTAATTGCTAAAGATGTTCAACGTTTTTTTTCATATATTTATTGGCCATTTATATTTCTTTTCTTGTGAATGTCTGTTTAGTTTAATTGCCAATTTCTTGATTGGGTTATTTGTTTCTCCTGATAATTCTTTTAAGTTCTTTGTATATTCTAGATACAACATAAACTTTTAATACTCTCCAATTTATAGTTATTTTTTTAAATTTTCTGAGCTTTTAGGGTCTTATTGAGGAAGTTTTCACTAGTATCTGTATGTTAGTCTTGATCCTATGCCATCCTCTAGTAATTTCAAAGTATCTTGTATAATCTTCAGGTCTTTGATCCACTTTGAGTTGACTCTTTTACATGGGAAAATATTGGGGTTTAATTCAATTTTCTACAAATGGGTAACTAGTTTTCCAACACCACTTGTTGAAAGGATATATTTTCTCACATGTAAGATTTTGGCACTTTCTGTCAAAAATCAATTGGCCTTAAATGTGTGGATTTGTTTCTGTACCTTCTCTTCTGTTCCATTCATCTGTGTTTCTGTGTTGTTCCAATACCATGCTGTTTTTATTACTATAGCTTTGTAGAATAATTTGGAGTCAGGTATTGTGAAACCTTCTGTATAGTTCTTATTACTAAAAATTGCTTTGGCTATTTTGTGTCTTTTTGTTTTTCCATATGAAATTTAGGACTGCTTTTTCTAGCTCTGTGAAGAATAACATTTGTGTTTTAAGAGGGATTACACTGACCTCATAGATCACTTTTGGTAGACTGGCCATTTTGATAATATTCTGCCTATTCAAGAGCATGGGACATATTTCCATTTTCTGTCTTCAATTTCATCTTTAGAGTTTTATAATTTTCATTGTAGAGATCCTTTACCTCATTTGATAGATTTATTCCTAGGTGTTTTATTGTTTTTGAGGTTATTGTGGATTTGTTTTCTGGATTTATTTTTCTGTGGATTCATGGTTGGCATACAGAAGCAACTGCCTTTCTCAGATTTTTTATCTTGCTACTTTGCTGAATTTGATAATCAGCTCTAGAAGTCTTTTGGTTGAATTTTTCGGGTCTTGTAAGTATAGAGTCATATCATCTGCAAGTAGAGGTAATCTCAGTTCTTCTTTTCCTATTTGCATTACTTTGATGTCTTTCTCTGCCTTATCACTCTGCCTAGAGTTCCTAATACTATTTGAAAATGACTGGTGATAGTGGACATGCCTGTCTTGATACTGATTTTAAAAGGAATTCTTGCAATTTTTCCACATTCAATATGATGTTAGCTTTGAGTATATTGTATATTGTCTTCATGATGTAGAGATAATTTCATTCTATTCTGATATTCTGCAGTTATTATTATTATTATTATTATTATTATTATTATTATTATTAAATTGGTGCATTGTAATCATACATCTTTGTTAGGTACAATCTGATAAAGGTATATATGGACACATTTCTCATTTAACCCCTTCCCCAATTCCCACCCTACTCCCTGGCGCTCCTCCTCCCTCCTTCTCAATTTCAGTTTAGTGATTGACCTTGATATATTTGTGAAAGTACATCATGTGTATTAGGGTGTTGCCCCCCCACCGCATCCATCCCCATCAGTAAAGTCAACTTCTTTGCTTATCTAGGGTTTCTCCTTTTTTATCTGGAGACCCTCTTATGCCCCATCTTCTCCCTAGCATCTGCATATTAGAGAGATGTTTCATTTTGTCAATTTCTTTTTCAGTATCTACTGAAATGGTCATGTACTTTGTCCCTAGATCTATTTATGTGGTTAATTATACGTATTGATTTGTGTTTGATGAATCAGCTCTTTTTTGCAAGTTTACTAAAGTAGAAATTCGGATGTTTGATTTTTAGATTTCTTCTTATCTAATATATACACTAATGCTATAGGTTTTCCTGTAAGTTCCTCATTGCATTCCAAAATTTTTGGTGCTGTATTTTGTTTATATCTAATTCAAAATATTTAAAAATTTCTCTTGTGTTTTCTCCTCTGATTCATTTGTTCTATTGTCCTCTATTATTTAAGCTTCATGTAGTGTGGGATTTTCCAGTTATTTCTCTTTTATATTTTCTACTTTGAGTCTATTGTGTTATGAGAAAATACATTGTATAGTTCCCATTTTAAATTTCCTTATGGTATGTTTTAGGGACACAAATATGGCCAATCTTGGTGAGTTGTCCATATGGGATTAAAAAGGGTGTATGTTCTGCTCATAATTGGATAGTCTGTAGATTCCAAATTTGTTCAATTAATAGGTGATGCTGTTGAGCCCAATGATGTCCATACAGATTTTCCTTCCTGCTGGATTTTTTTGGAAGGAGGAAAGTTAAAATCTTCAATTCCAATAGTAGATTTATTTGCTTTTCTTCAATATTGGTCTGCAGTATGCACCATATGATTTGAAACTGTATTTTAGGATTGCTATATGTGCTTGGAACATTGAACCTTTTTTATCTTATGTGATGCCCATATTTTTCCTTGCTAATTTTTTCTTACTAAATGGTATATTCTGTCTGAAATTAAATAACTATCCTTACTTGCCTTTGATTATTATCACCATAGCTTTTTTTTTCTTTCATGCACTTTCGTGTCATTTGTATGAATCTTTAAATATTGTGTTGTATTTATTTCTTAAAATGAAATAGACAATGTATTGGTTGTATATAACATACTGTTTTGAAAGACAGATATATACATTCTAGAATGCTTAAATCCAGCTAATAATATATGAATTACCTCACCTTGTTATTTTCTAGTGAGAACACTTTATATACACTCTCATTTTATATGATATAATGTTATAAACTAAGCCATTATATTGAGTAGCAGAACACTTGAAACTAGTCATCCTTTCTAATGGAAATTCTATATCTTTTCTCCAATATCTGCCTGACTCTCCCCTCATCATCCCAACCTCTAGTAACCACCATTCTATTTTCTACTTCCAGGAGACAAGCATTATCCTTTCCACACTAGATTGAGATTGTGGTGTGTTTTTCTTTCTGTGCTTGGGTTACTCCCTTAATATACCTTTTCCCTGATTCATTACTCTCTGTCACAAATTATAGAGTTTTTTTCAGGGCCAACTAGCATTCAGTTGGATATGTAGGCCAAGTTTTATTTTATTTATCTGTTCATAAATTAATGGACTCAAGTGGATTCCGTATACGGTCTGTTGCAGTTAGCACAGCAATAACATGGTGGTCCAGATGTCCATTCAACATTATGGTTTTACTTCTTTTGAATACATACCCATTGTTGGAATTGCTAAAACATGTTGTACATCCATTTGTACATCCTGTTAAGGTTCCTCAAAATATACTATTTCCCAGAAATAGTATATAGATGTTCCCTTTTCTCCACATTCATAACACTACTTGTTATCTTTTGTCCTTTTGATAATAACAATTCTAACAGGTGTAAGATAATGTCTTAAATTATTTACTTTGCATTTCCATGTATTTGTCTTTATATATAAATGAGTGGTTCTTGTTTTATGATCCACATTGACAGTATATGTCTTTAATTGTCATATTTACACCATTGTCAAAGTGGTTATTGATAGGATTAGGGTAATAAGTACAAAGCTTGTTATTCTCTTTTGGTACTTGCTCTTGGCCTTGCTCCTTTTTAGTGTCTGTGCTAGGAATTGAACACAGGGCCTTGTGCATGCTCACTACATGTTCTACTGCTGAGTTCCACCATCCAGCCCTCTTCCTAGTCTGCCGTTGACTTCTTTTCTTCCTTTTGTGGTTTTAATTGAGCAGCTTATGATTTCATTTTCTCTTTTTCCTTTGAATGTTAGTTATATTTTTTAACTTTATATTTGATATTTTGCTTATTTTAGATGTTGCTCTTTGGAATATTCTTAAGAATGCTTGGTTTTGTGTGTGTGTGTGTGTGTGTGTGTGTGTGTGTGTGTGTGTGTGTAGCAAATGTATACGTCACCATGCTTATGACTCTAATGTCTTTGTAAATATTAGGTGATCTACCCAACACTCTCCCTTAAATTTTTATCACATTTTCAATGAATTTCATTAGATGGCAAGCATCCTCTTTTATCCCCCATCTTCCTGGATCCTGCCTACTAACAGCCCGAGGCTTAGGAATCTGGACAGTCATCCCTGCGTGGCTCCTGCACCACTGCAGATGTAGATGCGCCAGTGGATGAAGTCTTCCTCCTGCAGACCACGCCCACCAAGGCGGGGCTCCAGTCAGTGCAGCTGAGCTGGAGTCTCTCTTTGTGCATTGCGGTGTCAAAGACAGCTGCTGGCTGCCCTCCATCTGGGGTAGGTGGCTGGATGCGGCTCTTTTGTAGAAGAAGGCGTTTTCTCCACAATCATTAGGATTGCTGACCCAAGACGTGTTACCGCTGAGGGCATGCCTGGTAATATTTGTTCCTGCTTTTAAAATTTGACTTGAAATGTCTCTAACACTTATGCAATATTTATTTATTTTTATGCTTTTATATATAAATGTATATATGTACATATTCATGTATATATATATATATATATATATATATATATATATATATATATATATATATATATATATATATATATATATTTTGGTCGCACAGACATCATCTACCTGTGCCTTTTCTCTTTTAAAATTAATTTACCATTATGTTAAAAAATCTGTTACCAATTTTTGTCATCTTTTCAAGCATCAATCCTTTTCATGGGGATGGAGTATTAGTAAAGACAGATATTACACATTCTCTGTTTTAATGAGTTCCAGAAATTTCCTCAGAATGAAAAGAAGGGGGACAGAGACATTCTGGGAAACCTATGACAAAATTTTCTCACATCTCATACTTAAAAAGACCTGTAAATCTTGTCATTATATGTCTGATATTGTTGTAATTATGAAAGGTAGACAAAAGCATTAACTTTTTAAACAATAGTAATAATTCCATTCTGAATGCCACTCTGTTATACTGCAAGAGTGAATTTATTTGTATTTTTATTTCCTCCTTACTCAAAAGCTAGAGTTGTTGATTCCTTCTACCTTGCATGTTGTAAATATCTGCATGAAATTTCTTTCTACAAATGAATCTCAATACAACTGAATTTTATTTTATTACATTTTTGAGTGATTACTAAATTTGATTTTATTTGTCAATGAAATAAAAATTCCACTTAGGAATGTTAACCATGCATATTGGGCAGTACATATTTTTCTGGTAGTCTTCTAATAAGGGAAATGTTATTTGTATATTTTATTGGTATATTTTAATTATATATTTTAGTCAGATGAAAAGTGGTATATCCCTGTATGGATACATAACCTGATGTATTTCCCTTCATAATCTATGTTTTCAGGTATCAAATACCAAAATGTTATTGAAAGGTTTTCATGCTTGTGATATTTCTAGATTTTCATTTTCTTTGACATAGTCAACCATTTACCCACCTTCTTATTTTTGAGCTGATCTATTGAAGTATGGCATTTTAGAGTGAACCTTTGACACTCCCATGACACAGTGTGTATCTGAGTAGATGCTGAGCGTGCTGGCTGAAAAAGCTAGGACTCTGCCAACTAGGTTGAACAGGGATTGTCTCACTTGAAACCAAGAAACAAAAGCAAGGAGAAAACAGAAACAATGCAGAGCTCCAAGAAGCAGACTAGGATTCGGTCAGGGTCTACAGTGTAGAGGGTTCTGTTGCTACCCTGAGTGCGTGCAGAGAACTACATTGTCTAGTGAGCGGAGATCCCTACATGATGTTTTTCTAACACATGACAGCATCTGTCTGCTATGAAGGAATGAAATCCTCAAACTCGACATCCAAAAAATATTCTAGGTGATATTTGTTCAAGATTAAGGGTATGTGTTCCACTAACACACCGACAGCACTGACACTTCATGGATACCTTTAACTCCAAATTGCTCGATGGATATTAGATTTTCTTTGTAAGCCTACAGCAAGGGGCTCAGGGCTTCAATACTCTATACATAGCATTTTGAGGCCAATTATGGGTTAAGAAATAAGGTACAGTTTATCTTCATTTAGTTATTGTACTTTGCCGTGGCTCAGTTAACCTTAATTTTACTGCATAAAAAGAGAAACCCTATACTCCTTGTAAACTTTGTAGACTATCATATATGTGTGTGTGTGTGTGTGTGTGTGTGTGTGTGTGTGTGTGTGTGTGTATTTATATATGTGGTGAGATCAGAAGCAAGATCATTCCCAAATTATCCTCCGAAACTGGAGTTTTTATGGAGAAACAAATAAAAGAGTGAAAACTTACTGATTTCAGTTTGGTGTGGGGTGCATGCCTATAATCCCAGGACTTGGAGACTGAGAAATGAGGACCACTACGGGTAGAATGTCAGCCTCAGCAACTTAGTGAGACCATGTATCAAAAGATAAAAATAATAAAATATGGCTGGGAGTGTAGCCCAGAGGTAGAATGCTCCTGGATTCGGACTAACTATCGCAGAAAAATAAAAATAAAATTAAAACTTATTGATGTCTACTTCATTTTACAATGACTGTTTTTCCTTATAGAAATCCTTTTAGAATTATTATTTTTGAATATACTGTTTATCAATAAAGAATTACCAAAAATGTCAGAAATGCAATTTGAATCAAGCTGGGGTGATTCAACCAGTTTCCCCAAGTCATTTTCCTCACCTCTAATTGGTGGCCCTTCTTCTTTGGCTTCTTGCAGAATAGTCATGTCCATGAAAGACTCGGCCATTTTGTAGTAAGCAGTAGAACTAAAGGGTTGAAGAACACTTTTATTAAAATGACTTCTATATTGGTTGGAGTTGTTTCTTCTAATCGCTCCTTGTGTCAGTAGAGTAAGTATGGAACAGGGCAACTCTGTATGCATGGGAGCTGGTGTGATTCCTCCTTCTAACCTGGACTTGGAGAATGGCTTGAGAAAATTAGGCGACTTTGTCTCAAACTTTCTGTTCCATCTTCTCAACACACTGGATATTAAGAAAGACCTAAATTTGTTGATAGTGGAGTATTTAAACAATATATTTTTTAAAAACCCAGCATTTGCCAACTCAATAAAAAAGTGAAATGGCCATATAATGGCCATGTATTAGTGTGACTTTGGTTAATCATTTGAAGGTATTTCAGATTATTTCATCCGGGAGTCAACTCTGCATGCCTATAGGCAATAGTTCATTTCGGGATTTTGGTCTTTGCTAACGTTGGAAACTTTTATGTTCTGGTGTCCTCTCAAAAATTTCAGTTTCCTTATCTTTTACCTTGTTTTCACTGCCTTTAGCATAGTATATTTATATGGGTTTTATACCCATGTTGGATTTAATTTGCTCAACTTTTTTCATTCATTTATATGCATTCATTTGTGCATGGTACTCTCACATCATAATATACTCCACTATGATATGGGCATACATGCACAGAGAACTTGGTGAGCTTCCCCCAATCACAGCTCCCTTCCCACTATTTCCCCTTACCCATACATACTATTCAACTTGGCCTTTGTAATTTCACATGTGTACACAACACCAGTGGAAGAGTTTCCTTCATTGTTTTTCCCTCCCCACCATTACCACTGTCTCGATACTCCCTCCATCACTCCACTGGGATTTCTCCTCCATTATCTAAAGTCACTCTTGTAGCCCAATTACTCCTGAGCTTTTGCATATGAGAAAAACATATGTTACTTCACGTTCTGTGACTGGCTAATCTCACTTAACACAATATTCTCTCAGTCCATTTATTTTCCTAAAAATGACAGGATTTTATTCTTCTTTGTTGCTGAGTAGAATTCCATTGTGTGTTTATCTGATAATTTTGTAAATCATTCATCTGTTGATAGATAACAAAGTTGGTTCCATAATTTGGCTATTGTGTGATATGCTGCTATAAACAGATATATGCACATATCCTAGTAATTTAATTGAAAGATAACCAGGAGTTTTTTAGCTGTATCATATGGTAGATTCATTCTCAGTTATTTGAGGAACCTCCACACTAATCTCCATTGTGGCTGCACTAAATTGCAATCCTAAAAACAATGTAGAGTAGTTCCTATTTCAGCACATCCTCACTAGCATTTGTTGTTTGACTTTTATTTTTTTTCTTTTGCGGTACTGGAGATGGAACCTGGGGGCATTCTACCTCTGTGCTACAGCCCCAGCCCTGTTTTTTATTCTTTATTTTGAAACAGGGTCTCACTAAGTTGTGGAGGGCTTCACTAAGCAGCTGAGGCTGGCCACAAACCCGGATCCTCCAGTCTCAGCCTCCCAAGTACTTGCCTTGAACCTAGATCCTCCAGTCTCAGTCTCCCAAATGCTGGGATTACAAGCATGCACCACCACACCCGGCTGTTGTTTGACTTCTTGATGATTGCCATACTCATTGGGTTAGATAGAATTTCACTGTAGTTTTGATTTACATCTTCCTAATTGCTGTTGATTTTGAACATTTTAATATACTGTGAGGGCGATTCAATGCCTGATCAATTTCTGGCAAAACTTGTAACCCCTTATCACTAACAAGGTCCAGATACCTCAACAGGCAACAAGACAGAGGAAGGTTGTTTATCTACCATAATCTTCATTCCAGTAGGTATGTTAGACACACAGGAAGTAAGAATACAATTTTGAAAAGTAAAATTAAAATGATTAGTAAAGCTAATATTAACATGTCCAATCAATATCACATAAGGTAAATGCCTACATGCAGTAACATTTTCAGATCTCATCTCATTTGATTTTTTTTATTTCTTTTTTTTTTTTTTTTTTTTTTGCGGTAGTGGGGATTGAACTCAGGGGCATTCTACCTCCGAGCTACACCCCCAGCCCCATTTTTTATTCTTTATTTTGAAACCAAGTCTCACTAAGTTGCGGAGGGCCTCACTAGGGACCTGAGGTGGCTGTGAACCCAGATCCTCCAGTCTCAGCCTCCCGAATGCTGGGATTACAAGCGTGCGCCACCACGCCTGGCTTCATTTGATTTTTTAAATGGCTTTACCTCCTCCACTGCAGCTGCCAACTTCCATATATAAGTCTATGGCTTCTGGGAGGAAGACCACCACAATCCTGCAGTAGAACCTAGTTTCATTTCAAACAAAGTTCTATGTTTAATTTGACTAACTTCTGTCCACAGAAGTAAGTGTTGATTAACATCTCGCTCTACAGTCCTTAAGATAGTCCTCTGTACTTATTCCTGCTGAAGCAGTCCATTGCCTTAATTATTGATTAAAGGCTTGGCCTACAGACCAGTCCAAAATATAGTCTGCTGTACTTGTCACCTTGCATCTCTGAGGAACAGAGGAAATGCACTTTCTCCAATGTATGCTATTATTGTAGCATACAGAGTTGACTTCACAGGGAAGATACGATTGGGGGGATGTCACATCCTCAGCATCACTCCCCTCAGACCCCCAGATGACAATTCCTTGTATAAGACAATTCAGATGTAAAGGTGTGCCTCTCTGCTGCACTTGTGGCGCCAATGTTGAGCATCCCAGAACAGTCACACCTTTAAAAAAACAAATGAGTAGTCCAGTACCTAGTCCTGTATAATTAATAGGCACACTTTCAGAAGGTGGAGTACTAGCTGTTGCAGGCAGGCCCAATAGATGAGAGTTGTTCACAGTTACAATGATCTCTCTCCCTTCCCATACCACTGGATGTAACAATGGTAGATCTGGGAAATAAGTCCAATACTTCTCAGCTGACATCATCTGCGCTGAGACCATCATCAGCCACATACACCATAGCATCATCACCATCTGGCTTTGATCCCAACACTTGTCCAGAGATCCGCACCAGCTTCTCAGGAAGCCACCATGTGTTTTCTTCATTCTGTGGAAAAACACACACATGCTCTCATCCCCATATGAATACTGGATCAGGTCCTTGTCACCTTCCCATGCAGGGATCTCTCCATTTAACCTGAGCATAGGTATCCTGAGTACGAGGATGCTAAAGTTTGTCTGCAGCCGAACAACCATGCACATCCACATTTAAAAAGTTTAAAATAAAAAGAGCATGGTTCAAAGAATTTTGCAGTGTCTGGGGCTATAACTCCCCCTTTCATATTTTTAATAATTGAATTTTTAATGTCCCAATGGCTCATTCAACAATACCTTGGCCTTGAGGATTATAAGGTATCCCTGTCTTATGGGTTATGCCAAATTGATGACAAAATTTTTGGAATGTGTGGCTTGTATATCCAGAGCCATTATCTGTCTTAAGAACAGCTAGAATACCTGCAAAAGAGAAACATTTTAGATAGTGCGTAATGGCATGCTTGGTGGCTTCACCATTTTGTGCAGTGGCCATCAAAAACCCGAAGTAAGTATCAATAATAACATGGACAAACTAACTTACCGAATTATGCCACATGAGTCACATCCATTTGCCATAAGTAATTAGGTTTTAAACCACAGGGATTTACACCAAGATGAGGCACAGAGGTATTTTGTGGACAAGAGGGTCATTGCTTTACTATCTGTCTAGCAGCTTCCCTAGTGAGTTGAAATTGTTGATGGAGACCTAAACTATTTTGGTGATGTAAAGCATGAGATTGTCGAGCCTGATCAAGTAAAGACAAGCCCACTAATTGTGTGGCAGCATCGGCCAGAGCATTTCCAGCTGCCAAAGGACCTGGAAGCCCTGAGTGAGCTCTGATATGACCCACAAAGCAAGGTAACCTCCTGTCCTGAATGCAACCTTGAATTTGAAGAAATAATTCTTTAACTTGAGAGTTTTCAGTATCTAAATAAGCAGCAGTTTCAAGGACTTGCAGAGCTCTAGCCACATAATGACTATCTGTATATAAATTAAACAAGACTGTAGATAATTGTTGAAACACTGCTGCTGCAGCTTGTAATTCAACTACTTGTGCAGAAGTGGGGGCTGTATGAAAGGCATAACATTTATTTTGAATAATGTAAGCTGCTTTTCCACTGGCAAACCCATCAGTAAATACCAAGAGAGTGTCTGGCAAGGGTTTTTGTTTTATTATTTTAGGAAACACAAATGAATGATTATTAACAAAATGTAACAACTTATCTTTAGGATAATGGTTATCAATATCTCCTTCAAAAGCTGCAAAAGCAATAGCCCATGAGTCTACATTTTGAAATAGCCAATCTCCCTGTTGTTTTGTAAAAGGAACACCAGTCAGGGCAGGTTCTTTTCCACTATTTTTTAGATTCCACTCTGATCATCTGTATTAAACAGGCAACAGCCTCATAATAAGGTGTCAACACCCAAGAAGGAGATACAGGTAAATAAATCCATAATAGTGGTCCTTCTTACCATATAACTGCTGTAGGAGTGTGGGTTGTAGAAAGCACATATGCACCCAAATCTTTTGTATAGTCCAAATATAACACTTGTTGTTTTTCTATGGAAGACTCAACTAACTGTAGCGCATGTCTGCTTTTTTCAGTTTAAGTCCTCTCAGAAGTAGGATTAGAATCTCCTTTTAAAATATCAAATAAGAAATTAATGAATTAGAGAATAAAAAAACAATACAGAAGATCAACAAAACTAAACGGTGGTTCCTTGAAAAAATAAACAAGATAGATAAACCATTGGCCAACCTGACCAAAAAAAATAGAGAAGCAACCCAAATTACCAAAATAAGAGACGAAAAAGGGGAAATTAACACTGACAGTATGAAAATACAGAAGATAGTCAGAAACTACTTTGAAAAACTGTACTCCAACAAAACGGAAGATCTAGAAGAAATTGACAACTTCTTAGACACATACAACCTCCCTAAATTGAACCAAGAAGAAATCGAAAACTTAAACCGACCAATAACAATCAAAGAAATAGAAACAGCAATAAAGAGTCTACCATCAAAGAAAAGTCCAGG
>PVLC010024448.1:0-24647 GCA_004027655.1 Graphiurus murinus | reverse complement strand
TTTTTTTTTTTTTTGCGGTACTGGGGATTGAACTCAGGGGCATTCTACCTCCAAGCTATACCCCCAGTCCTATTTTTTATTCTTTATTTTTGAAACCGAGTCTCACTAAGTTGCGGAGTGCCTCACTAGGTAGCTGAGGCTGACCTCGAACCCAGATCCTCCGGTCTCAGCCTCCCGAATGCTGGGATTACAAGCGTGCGCCACCACACCCGGCTCAAACCTATTTTTATTCTTTATGTTGAAACAGGGTCTCACTAAGTTGCAGAGGGCCTCACTAAGTAGCTGACGCTGGCCTCAAACCCGGATTCTCCTGTCTCAGCCTCCCAAGTACTGGGATTACAAGCGCGTGCCACCAACGCCCAGGTTGCCTTTTTAACTCAAGAAAAAACATCTGATGGTATCTTACATTTCCCTTCTTTCTCTCCTCTCTCCTCCTTTTTTTTATATTGGGGATTAAACCCAGGAGCATTTGATCTTTGACCTGCACCCTCAGCCCTTTTCTTATATTTTATCTGGCTAAGTCGCCAAGGGTCTTGCTAAATTTCTGAGGCTGGCCTCAAACCCACAATTCTCCTGCCTCAGCCTCCCAAGTACTGGTATCACAGGCATGAGCCACCACGCCTGCCTAATGCCTCCTTGATTCTAAGATGATGTCCTCATTCTTGCCAAATGCCCGCGTGTCTACTTTGCCAAGCAAATTCCTCTTCGTTGTCGGCCTCTAGTCCAAATTAGCAGTAGTTCTCAGTGCCTCTTCTACCTTCTGAGAGCTAAAACTTGCAATTTAGGTACTTGTGCTAAGAATTAAAACGTGTGTGCGGCTGCTGAGGGGATTTCTTGGCAATCTTGGCACACGGGGCCTGGCACACACTGGTCCTCCAGGTTCTGCTCTTCTATCAGCCAAAGATCTGTACCTCTAGGTGACTGACCTCCCAGCCAGCTCTGCAGCCTGTGAGTGCCACCCTCTCCTGCCTGGGGCCCCTCGCCCTGCTCTGGCTTCAACAGCCAGGACCCTGCTTCCACATCCGGGCTTCTCCACAACCCCTCTAGGAAGGAGCTGCAGCCGGCACGGCCGAAGCTCAGAGAGGTTGGGGGCTTTCCCAGGATCGCCAGGAGCCCGGATCGGGGACGCCAGCTCCAAGTTATCTGTATCGGTCCAGTGAAATTGCTCTGGGTCGGGGGGGATCATGGGGAGAAAAGCCCCCCGCGTTCTCAAATGCATTGTAAAAGTGTAAGGGATTAGGAGTGAGAAATGACAGGTGGAACACTCGGGCCTGGCTTGGCTGGACATCTGACCCCTGCAGAGGGGCTGCAGGCAGGGCTGGCCTTAGCACTCTGCCTGTGCACTGCACCCTCCCAGGAAAACCAAGGACCCACAGAGTCCTCGGAGCTGCTTCCAGAGGCTGCATCCCGGGACTCTGGCCTTGGATGTGTGATTTGATCAAAGCTACTTTCTGCATGCAAATTCTGCTACTAGGGAATTGGAAGTTCCAAAACACTTTCCTACATTTTGTCCTCAAGGTCACCCTGTATCTCAGCACTGTTTCCAAGTGCAGGCTGGAAGGTTCTCCTTATGTCAAAAACTCCAAGAACAGGGAAACTGTGTGCTCATGCTTAGATCCAAAGTCATATTTTCAATTCTCTGGAATTATCACTATTATTATCACTACTATTAGCAATAGTAATAATGGAAGGCAGGGACATTATACCTCCAAGCTACACTTCCCGCCCTTTTTTACTTTTTGTTTTAAAACAGGGTCTTACTAGGTTGCAGAGAGTCTTGCCGAGTTGCTGAGGCTGGCCTTGAACCTGTGATCCTCCTGTCTCAGCCTCCCAAGTACTGGGATTACAGGCATGTGCCGCTTTATCCAGCTGAATTTTTAATTTTTTAGAATAAGCTGCATTTTGCAGTTTTTTTCTTACTTTCAACTGGTTTTAGCAACAAAGGATTTGGGCAGAAAACAAGTTGGCAGTAAAACCGGGCCATGGCTTGCAGGGGTCCTGAAACCAGTCCTCTGCAGATACCAAGGCTGGATTGTACCTTAAAAATTACAGCTAAGGCAAAAAGCTCATGATGAACTAAACAACAAGGATTTAACTGAAGTTGTGTTAGAAAGGGAGATGACAGGGAGGGGGCAGTGTAATGGAAGGGGGGACAGATCATACACCGCTTGGCTCTTCGAGGCAAAGGGCTCTTTGAGAGTCCAAGAAGAAACACCAACCCTCTTCTGAAATACACTGGCAGCCAGGTGTGGTGGCGTATGTGTGTAATCCGAGTACTTGGGAGACTGAGACAGGAGGATTGCAGGTTTGAGGACAGTCTCAGCAAATAGTGAGACTCTCATCAACCTAGCAAGACCCTGTTTAAAATAAAATAAAGCTGGGGATAGTGGCGCACGCTTGTGAGCCCAGGACTTGGGAGGCTGAGACAGGAGGATCGCAGGTTGGTGGCCAGTCTCAGCTACTTAGTGAGGCACTCTGCAACTTAGTGAGACCCTGTTTCAAAATAAAGAATAAAAAATAGGGCTGGGGGTATAGCTCGGAGATGGAATGCCCCTGGGTTCAATCCCCAGTACTGGAAAAAAAAAAAAAAAAAAAAGAGTAAAGAAAGGGAAGCGCAGGCACAGGCACAACACCCTCCGCTGTGCTTCAACCTCCGCGGGCTCTTTCAAGTTTGTCCCCGGGTCCCTGGAGAATCCGTGGCGTCAGTTCAGTATTTTTCAGTATCATATATGCAAATGAGCCTGACCATATGATATATACCTGTGACTTTGTGCAAACACAAACTAGGTGCTTTTTGTTTTGTTTTGTTTGTGGTACTGAGGATGGAACCTGGGGCATTCTACCTCCAAACTACTCCCCTAGTCCTATTTTTTGTTCTTTATTTTGAAACCAGGTCTCAGGGTCTCATTAAGTTGCAGATGGCCTCACTAAGCAGCTGAGGCTGGCCGAAAACCGGGATCCTCCAGTCTCAGCCTCCCAAATGCTGGGATTACAAGCGTGCACCACCACACCCAGCTTTTCTTTTTGCAGTACTGGGGGTTGAACTCAGGGGCATTCTACCTCCGAGCTATACCCCCAGCCCTATTTTTTATTCTTTATTTTTGAAACAGGGTCTCACTAAGTTGTGGAGTGCCTCACTAGGTCGCTAAGGCTGGCCTCGAACCTGGATCCTCCAGTCTCAGCCTTCCAAATGCTGGGATTACAAGTGTGCGCCACCACGCCCGGCCACAAATTAGGTTTGAGAAGAGGAACACGCGTACACATCCATCTCTCCTGACATCTGGGGGGAGAAAAACCGGAGAGAGAGACAGGAACGGTGCCCTCTCCTCACTCGGAAGAGGGGAAGAGGTAAAATGGTAAAAGCCACGGTGGGTGTCACCTCCCCTTCACTGGGGGCAGTCCCTTGTTCGGGCACGTCAGAGAGTATTGGTCACATGTGGAAAGTGTTCACTCCTACTGGCGCAGGTTCGTCAGAGCAAATGATCTTAACCGAGGAGTAGTGAGACCACCTGGCTGCACCAGGAGAGATACTGCCGAAAGAGGCGTTTCCAAAGCAAAGAGGTATAAAAAAGGGGTAGAATGAAACATCTTACTATCGAGTTTACCCCCCTGAGAAGCCCAACTTTAAGAAGAAATAAATGTAGGAAGATAAATATTAGGAGTTGGAATGTTGCTGGGCGTCGTGGCACACGCTTGTAATCCCAGTACTTGGGAGGCTGAGACGGGAGGATCACAGGTTTGAGGCCAGCCATAGCCTACTTAGTGAGGTCCGGTTTCAAAATAAAAAAAATAAAACAGGGCTAGGGCTGTAGCTCAGAGGCAGAATGCTATACCCATAACACACACACACACACACACACACACACACACACACACACACACACACACACGAGTTGGACTGTTCCCCAGACTTTAGTGAGCAAATCAAAACAGAGTGAGGCTGGTGCAAGCTGTGCGGAGCCTCCGTGGAAATGCACGGAGTACAGAGCTCAAAGAGGTTCATGGTTCACAGAGCGCAGAGGATCTGCCGAGGGCGTTGGGATAAGAGAGGATGAACAGCCTCCTCCTTTCCCCTCCCGCGCTTTGAGACCACGCACAGACAATCTCCTGCGCCGGCCGGCGGTGGAGAGTAACGAGTAAAACTCGTTCTTATCCGGGCGGAGGGTTGGAGGGTTGGCTGGCAGGGGAGAGGCTGTCTGTCCTCTGCGAGGTTCCAGGTGCCTGCTCTCTCCCCTCCACGGTTCCCTTATTCTTAGGAATTTTTTTTCTTTTTCAGCATTTTTTTTTTTTCCGGTACTGGGGATGGAACCCAGGAGGATCCTACCTCTGAGCTACACCCCCAGCCCTATTTTTTTATTCTTCATTTTGAAACAGGGTCTCACTAAATTGGGGAGTGCCTCACTAGGTAGCTGAGGCTGGCCGCGAACCCGGATCCTCCGGTCTCAGCCTCCCGAATGCTGGGATTACAAGCGCGCGCCACCACGCCCGGCTGACAAGCACCTTTCTTGAAACATCTTCTTTTAAGGAGGATTCGACTTCCCCCTCTCTGGTGGGTGACTCAAGTGTACCACGCTTTCTTTCTTTCTGGTGCTGGGGATTGAGTGCAGGGGCATTCTTCCTCCAAGCTACACGGCCAGCCCCATTTTATTTGGAAACGGGCTCTAAGTTGCTGAGGGTCTTGCTAAGTTGCTGAGGCTGGCCTCAAACCTTCGATCCTCCTGCCTCAGCCTCCCAAGCACTGGGCCGACAGGCGACTCCAAGTGTTTTGAAGGCTGCCTTTGGGTGTTGAGTCTCCTCTGCGAGGCGGCTGAGTTGCTGCTGAGTCAGCATCCCAGGGGCAGAAAGACAGTGACAACACAGGCGGGATGAAATCATTTTAACAGTGCTGCTGACGCTTCATGAAACGGGGGGAAAAAAATCCGACTTGGACAAGCAACTTCTATTTAAAGAGAATCGTGTTGCACTTCTGCGAGAGCTCGCCTGTGTGCCTTAGAGGGGCAGACTCCTCTGTCCTCGTCCCTCCGTCCCCTCTTCACGGGAACGGCGTTTATAGAGTTAACCTTAAAAACACTTGCCACCTTTCCTCACTCTTGTTACGTTCTCTGATTCTGGAGTTTAAAGGTGACTGCTTCCCTGGCTACAGATCTGTCACTTGGAGTCAGGAAAATTATCATTGTTATTAATTATTATCATTGTTATTGTTTGGTACTGTGGATAGAACCTAGGGACATTCTACCCTCCAAGCTACACCCTAGCCCTAGTTTATTTATTTATTTTTTTTTTTGCGGTACTGGGGATTGAACTCAGGGGCATTCTACCTCCGAGCTACACCCCCAGCCCTATTTCTTATTCTTTATTTTGAAACAGGGTCTCACTAAGTTGCGGAGAGCCTCACTAAGTAGCTGAGGCTGGCCGCGAACCCGGATCCTCTGGTTTCAGCCTCCCGAATGCTGGGATTACAAGCGTGCGCCACCACGCCCGGCTTCCTAGTTTATTTTTAAAATATATATATATATTGTGGTACTGGGGATGGAATGCAGGGCATTCTACCCTCTGAGCTACATCCTAGCCCTATTTATTTATTTTTAATTTTTTGTGTGTGGTACTGAGGATGGAACCCAGAGGTATTCTACCTCTGGGCTACAACCCAGACCTGTTTTGTTTTGGTGGTACTGGGGATTGAACCCAGAGGCATTCTATCTCTAAGCTATATCCCCAGCCCTATTTTTTATTCTTTATTTTGAAACAGGGTCTCACTAAGTTGCGGAGTGCCTCACTAAGTAGCTGAGGTTGGCCACAAACCCAGATCCTCTGACCTCAGCCTCCCAAATGCTGGGATTACAAGCGTGCACCACCACGCCTGGCTCCCAGACCTATTTTATATTTATTTTATTTTATTTTGCGGTACTGGGGATTGAACTCAGGGACATTTTACCTCCGAGCTATACCCCCAGCCCTATTTTTTATTCTTTATTTTGAAACAGGGTCTCACTAAGTTGTGGAGGGCCTCTCTAGGCAGCTGAGGCTGGCCGCGAATCCAGATCCTCCCGTGTCAGCCTCCCGAATGCTGGGATTACAAGCGTGCGCCATCACACCTGGCCTATTTTATATTTTACTAAGTTGCCAAGGCTGGTATCGAACCTGTGATCCCAAGTACTGGGATTCAAGTGTACGCCACCATGCCAGCTCTTTTTTTTTTTTTTTTTTTGTGGCACTGGGGATTGAACCCAGAGGCATTCTACCTTCGAGCTACATTCCCAGCCCGATTTTATTTCTTATTTGGAAACAGGGTCTCACTAGGTTGATGAGGGTCTCACTACTTGCTGAGGCTGGCCTCGAACCTGTGATCTTCCTATCTCAGCCTTCCAAGTACTGGGATTACAAGTGTGCACCACCACGCCTGGCTTTATTTTTATTTTGAAACAGGGACTCGCTTGGTGGAGAGGACGCTGGTAAAGAGTAAACTACAAAGCCGGATGGCCCGTGCACACTGTGGTTTGGGAGGCCGCCAGAAGGAAGAGGCCAGGTGACCCTCAGTGTGGAGGACGGGCCCTCGGCAGGTGGGGGACCTGAGCAGCCAGGAGGCCGTGGCAGAGGACACCCCAGGAGAGAGACCTGAACTCAGGCCAGCTGGACGGGTGCAGAGTTCACCGCGGGGGACCCCGAGGTCTCTACTCCTGGCCTGGCCCAGGCACCTCGCATTCCTCCGCTGGAACAAGCAATGTGTCCTGACTCCACCGTCCCCCATCCCTCCACATTTCCGCTCAACGCTGCCCGGTTCTTTGGGATTTTTCCAGTTCTGAGGAAATTCAAAAGCCCCGCTGCATCACAAGGACAGCTCGCCAGTCGGTTTTGTTACGGGTATTGCCCCCGCGCTCCTCTTTGCTGATCGCTGTGCTTTCTTCGTGGAGCATCTGAGAACTGTGCTCCGACTGCCCGAGCCCTCTCGCCTGGCTCTGTCCCCAAATACCTCATGTGTCAAAGGACAGTGTTTCAGCTTTGCTCGTCACTTGATCAACATGCCTGACATGCACAACATGGAGAAGGAAAGGCTTATTTGAGCTCACAGCTTCACAGGTTTGGGCTAGAGGGGGCTGGCCCCAAGGCCGAAACTGCCATGGCGGGGTGTGCTGGAGGATCACCTCTTGGTGGTGGGAAGCAGAGAGAGAGAAAGAGAGACAGAGAGACAGAGAGAGAGAGAGACAGAGAGACAGAGAGGGGGGGGGAACTCGTGCACGGAAGCAACCAAGGACAGAAGATGTGGTACCCAAGGACACACCCCAGTGACCAAGCCCCTCCCTCCTGGCCCCACCTGTCTACGTTACCATCCAGTAAATTCACTCAAATTATTAACCCTTCGGTGGATTTACCACTGGTGAGATTTGAGCCCGGCTCAGTTCCTTCACCTCTGAACACTTCTGCATTGCTGGCCCCTGAGCGTTTCTAGGGAACACCCCATATTCAAGCCGTAACAGACAGTATCTCCCTGGTGTCTTACGGAAACAGGGCACCAACCTTCCCGTGTTTCCTGGAAAATCGCTGCTACGTGCTGTGGCAACAAGTGAAAGAAATGTGATACGTAACCAGAGGGGCGATGGTCCAAGTGCAGGAACCAGTGCATCCTTCAGGAAATGCAGAGGCAGGACCCAGAGGTAGCACAACGCAAAAACCCCAGCGGCCAGGAGGCACGAGGGCTCCGGAGGCCAAGGCGGGGGAGACAGGAGCAGTCAAAGAACTAAGGGCAGATCTTGGTGAAGATAGACTCCCCCAATGGCAGGAATTCCTGGTGGGGATGAAACCAACAAGAAGAAAAGGCACAAGCCAGGCGTGGTGGCGCACACTTGTAATCCCAGCATTCGGGAGGCTGAGACCAGAGGATTCGGGTTCGTGGCCAGCCTCAGCTACCTAGTGAGGCACTCCGCAACTTAGTGAGACTCGGTTTCAAAATAAAAAATAAAAACTAGGGCTGGGGGTATAGCTCGGAGGTAGAATGCCCCTGAGTTCAATCCCCAGTACCGAAAAAAAAAAAAAAAAAAAAAAAAGAATAAAAAATAGGGCTGGGGGTGTAGCTCGGAGGTAGAATGCCCCTGAGTTCCATCCCCAGTACAGCACACACACAAAAAAAGCACACACCCCTGCACTGGCTTTTCATGCCGGGACCATGGAATCAGAAAACACTCACAAGCATCTGAGTGGCTCAGCACATCGGCTGGATACCCGGGGACCCTAAATCACACTGAGAACTCCACCCCCCACCCCCTAAGAGAGCCATTCCCAAGCTCTGGGACATACTGCAGCTTCAAAGAAATATGAGAGCTGGGCGTGGTGGTGCATGTCTGTGATTCCAGGACTTGGGAGGCTGAGACAGGATTGCAGGTTTGAGGCTGTTGTCGACAACTTGAGAAGACCCTGTTTCAAAATTTAAAAAAGAAGAAGCAGCAGCCACCAGGTACAGTGGTGCATGCCTGTAATCCCAGTACTTAGGAAGCTGAGACAGGAAGATCGAAGGTTCAAGGACAGCCTCAGCAAGTAATAGTGAGACTCTCATCAACCTGAGATCCTGCTCTAAAATAAAAATTAAAAATAGGGCTGGGGATAGAGCTCAGATGTAGAATGTCCCTGAGTTCAATCCCTAGTACCACCAAAATAAAAAAAAGCCCCTTAGTATCAGTAGGGTGAGTGTCGTGGGGGCCACAGGTGCCCCGGGTCTGCTGTCGCCTGTAACCCGCTCTCCAGCTTGGAACGGCCCCTTACTCGTTGGGGTTTTGCGTGTCTGGGAGCCCCGGCTCATCCCCGCCTGGCCTGCCAGCCGCACAGGGCCTGCTCTCGAGGACGGATCGTTTTGAAAAATGGCTTTTATAATGCGGCCCTTGGAAACTTTGCAAGACACGTATCGATTCGGAACACTCAAGCTGAGTGACGGGGCTTTGGCAGAGGGAAAGAAATCCTTCCCGTCTCCCCCACCCCGTGCCCATCACCGAGCGCGGCTTCCAGGAAGCTGTGGCCATCTTTTCTGGAAATCCGGTGAAACTGGACTATTCTAGGGCTCTCCCTACCCCCTCCCCGCCTTCCTCTTCACTCGCAGCACACTGGCACAAGCACTTTGCATTCATTGCTCATTTGCCTGAATAGGCATCTGAATTAGTAATGCCCACATTAGTAATGCCCGGCTGAGGCGGCTTCCTGAATAATGAGGCCTGATCGCTTTGGCAGAGCCGCGGGCCCAGGGAAAGCGGACTCCCAGCACGTCACGAGGTTAAACACTCTTCCGGTTTTATAATCAAAATTCCCCCCCGCAGACGTGGCTGTGCACCCTAGAAGGTACCACCTCACCGACGCTAGAGATTAGCAAGCCCGGCAGTGCAGCTAAGGGGATTCGTGCCGCAGTGTTCTGATACCAGCGGCAGGATCCAGGATCAGCACACAAACTTCCTGACATCTGCTGTTTCTTTCATTTCAGTCCGGGCCAACATCTCACCTGGCCCCAGGCCAGGGGAATTCCCACCACCGCCATCGAAGGGCAGCGTGGTCCAACGGCGCAGAGCTCACCTGCCTGTCTGTCACCCCCTGTCCCCCACCCATGGAGCGCAGGCGCGAAGGGCACCCACCTCGCAGGGCACCCTGTGTCGGGGACAGGGGGCATCGGGGTGAATGGCACTTGGACATCGCTGTCTCACACAGACGCAAGGCATGTAAAGAGACATTTCCATTTCAGTGCCGGACCAGGGATGGCGTTCTGAACTGAAGAACGGGGTGGTCACTTTCTGGGCTCGGGGGACAGCAGATGCCAAGGTACGCTCGAATCAAAGAGCACGATCGCCGGGCGTGGTTGCGCACGCTTGTCATCCCAGTGCTTGGGAGGCTGAGACAGGAAGATCGCAGGTTCGTGGCCAGCCCCAGCTACTTAGTGAGGCCCTCCGCCACTTAGTGAGACCCTGTTTCACAATAAAAAACAAAAATAGGGCTAGGGGTGTGGCTCAGAAGTAGAATGCTTCTGGGTTCCATCCCCAGTTCCAATCAATCAATCAACCAACCAATAATCAATCAATCAATGACCATGATCAGTGTAGAAACTCCAGCAGGTCTAGAACACGAGACATGGCGGAGTGTGTTTAAACAGGCATGGGGTGCGGGATGACAGAACATCTCCATTTTGCTGCCTAAGGGGCATGTCCGATTTGATCCTCCCCAAAGGCACCCCCGGGGCAGCCCGCCCCCCATCTGCTGCCCGCCGTCTTTCCCCGATCCTGGGGAGGCCAGCTCCGTCCTTGTCCTTTGGCCGTTACAGTCCTGTGCTGTGCATCGCTCCGGCTTCTCTTTCTTTCACATCCCCTCCTGATCCCTCTGCAAATGACCTCGCTTTGCTCTGCAGATGCATCTACCTCTGTCCGCACCTCTGCAGCCGGCCCTGGTCCCTGCCACCGGCGGCTCCCTGGTGGCCAGTCCTGCACTGGCCTCCGGGGCCACCACCGCTCCCCTACAGCCCGCTCCTTGGCAAGTCTGCCCGGGCCATGCCCTCAAAGGACAGCCCTCTTCTGCTCAAAGTCCCCCACCCAGTGGCTTCGCATCTCACCCCAAGTTCATGGCAAAGTCCTCAAGATAATCTAACCCATCTCAACCTCCTACTCCTCTCCCACCCTGCTCCAGCCACATCGACCGCCCTGTGCAAACTTGCCATGCACATTCCTACCCCAGGACCTTTGAACTGGCCATTTCTTCAGCAAGATCATTCCTTCCCAGATAAGTCTCCCTTCCTCTAAGCCTTTCCTGGACACTCCATCCCAAACCCCAAATGTCCACTCTTTGACTCCTTGTCTTCTGGTGTTCCTCCCCTCCCCCCTTAGCATTTATTACTGATCTATCAGTTTTACTATTTATCTTCTATTTAGTATTCTATTTATTCTTCACTAGAATGCAAACAGAAACTTTGTTTTTATCTCTGCATTATCTGCAATGCCTCAAGCAGTTTCCAGAACATTGTAGGGACTCAAGGAACATTTCTGAATGAACGAGGTGTCATGTCACACCACGGAGACTGTGTAGTCTGGTGGTTAGGGGTGTGGCCCTGGCATCGGGCGACCTGGGTTTGAATCTCAGCTCCTCCACTTTCTGTGCCTCCGTTTCCTCAACGACAAATCTTGGATCATGAGAGAATCTTCATCAGGGAACGGTGAACATTAAGCTTCTCTCTTCTTTCTTTCTCTCTCTCTCTCTCTCTCTCTCTCTCTCTGTGCTGGAGCATTCTACCTTGAGCTATAACCATTTTTATTTTTATTTTGAAATAGGGTCTCAATAAGTTGCCAAGGGACCTTGCTAAGTTGCGGAGGCTGTCCTGGAATCTGAGATCCTCCTGTCTCAGCCTCCCAAGTACTGGGATTACGGGCCTGCACCACCATGCCTGGCTTCTTTCAGCATATTTAATGTTCACAGTTCCCTTTGGGGGTGGGGGAGATAAAGAGCTATCGCTAGCTGGGTGTGGTAGTGCATGCCTGTAACCCCAGTACTTGGGAAGCTGAGGCAGGACAGGTTTGAGAACAGCCTCAGTAAGTAGTGAGATTCTCATCAACCTGGCAAGACTCTGTCTCAAAATAACAATAAAATAGGGCTGGGGGTGTAGCTTGAAGGTAGAATGCCCCTGGGTTCAACCAAAGGAAGAAAAGAAGCAAGCAAGCAAGCAAGCTGGAATATGTATCAAGAGTCCCTGGCATAGATTAAGCGCTCGATAAATTCTATTACCCACAAGAGCCTGCTGCCGTACTGAGCTGGGACTTTATCCTAAGGCTACACGGAGTCATTGAGGGATTTTAGACAAGGGAGGGACATAAGCAGATATTGTTTCCAAGGGCCTTCCAGCTGCAGAGTGGAGAATGAATGAGATCAGGGGAAGGCTGCAGGAGGCGATGGGGCAGGAGGCCAGGGCAGGACTGCAGATGACAAACACTGTCAGCGTGAACCAAAGCGAAAGGATGGGGCGGGCTGAGAAAGCTGGGAGATGATGATGATGATAATTATTATTATTATTATTATTATTATTATTATTATTATTATTATTGGGGTTTTTTTTGTGGTACTGGGGATTGAACCCAGGGGCATTCTACCTCTGAGCTACACCCCCAGCCCTATTTTTTATTCTTTCTTTTGAAAACAGGGTCTCGCTAAGTTGCAGAGGGCCTCACTATGTAGCTGAGGCTGGCTGAGAACCTGGATCCTCCAGGCTCAGCCTCCCAAGTACTGGGATTACAGGTGTGCGCCACCACACCTGGCTGGGAGATTAATTTAATGTGGAGGAGGCAAAGACAAAACCCAGGCTTCTGATTCCTGCCTGGATGGATGGATGGATGGACAGATGGACAGATGGATGGAAGGATGGACAGATGGACCCAGGGGCTGCAGGGTGAGGTGCTTTGATGATGATTTGAGGCATCCAGGTGAAGAAAGCCCAGTGGGCCATTGTATCCAGGTGTGTGATAGTTAAGAAAAAAGACCTAGGCTGGGCACGGTGGCTCCTGCCTCTCTTCCCAGTACCCGGGAGGCGGAGAAAGGAGGATTGCAGGTTCAAAGCCAGCCTTCGCAATTTAGCAAGACTTCTCAGCAGCCTAGAGAGACCCTGTTTCCAAATGAAAAAATAAACTCTGGCTGGGGCTATAGCTTGGAGGCAGAATGCCCCTGGGTTAAGCC
The DNA here is from genome assembly GCA_004027655.1 of Graphiurus murinus. Classification (NCBI taxonomy): domain Eukaryota; kingdom Metazoa; phylum Chordata; class Mammalia; order Rodentia; family Gliridae; genus Graphiurus; species Graphiurus murinus. The sequence continues at coordinate 11,969 of PVLC010024448.1, read as the reverse complement.
GGGCGTGGTGGCACACGCTTGTAATCCCAGCATTTGGGAGGCTGAGACCAGAGGATCCGGGTTCTTGGCCAGCCTCAGCTACCTAGTGAGGCCCTCCACGACTGAGACCCTGTTTCAAAATAAAGAATAAAAAATAGGGCTGGGGGTGTAGCTCGGAGGTAGAATGCCCTGAGTTCAAACCCCAATACTGCAAAAAAAAAAAAAAAAAAAAAAAAAAAAAAAAAAAAAAAAAAAAAAAAAAAAAAAAAAAAAAAAAAAGGAAAAAAAAAAGAATGCCCCTGGGTTCAGTCCTTACTGTCTCTCTCTGTCTCTGTCTCTCTCTCTCTCACACACACACACACACATACACACACACATACACACACACCATCATATATCATGAGCCCGGTAGACTTTGAGATCATCGGTGGAAACAATCCTTAGAGTTGTAATACACAGCCCAGTGTATAAGTCACTTTTGGCCCCTGATTAAGCGATTTATTTATGGGTCGCTTTTGGCCCCTGATCAACTGATTTCTTTCTCGGCTCTGCTTCCTTCCTAAGTTTTCCTTGTTTAGCATTGTTTTCTGATACGCGTCATGGCGCGCTCCTGTTTCTTGAACGCCCCCATTCCCATCCAGCAGGCGCGGTGAGACCTCATGCAAACCGCACCGCTCAGCCTCCCAGAGAGTGAGGGCTGGGAGTATTCCCTCCTGGCAAGTAAGGCAAGCCCACACACGGTGATTCTGTGGTGGACTCTGCGTGGGAGCCGCCATCTATTTGGTGTCCGTCACAGCTCTGGAACATGGACACTACTGCCCTCTTTTCAGTTGACAGAGGACAGATGCGGTCAGAGGGGCTAATGACTGGTGAGGTTCTGAGTCCAGTAAGAGGTGGAACCAGGATTCGCAGCCCAGCCTGACCCCAAAGCTCAGGCTCCCCCACCCCGTCACTGCATGTCACCAGCAAGACGCTAAGGGCACGTGCTAGCCCTGGCTGGGACTCTGGACATGTGACTTCTAAGTGGGCTGTGGGTGTCTGGTTAGTTTCCATCTGCTCCAGGGAAACTTCAAAGGAAAAGCAGCAGACAAGTTAACTGGGGTGACTTTAATTCCAGCTAGCTCCCATGTATGTATGTATTTATTTATTTATTTTTGTGGTGCTGGGGATTGAACTTTTTTTTTTTTTTTTTTTTTTTTTTGCGGTACTGGGGATTGAACTCAGGGGCATTCTACCTCCGAGCTATACCCCCAGCCCTATTTTTATTCTTTATTTTGAAACAGGGTCTCACTAAGTTGCAGAATGCCTCACTAGGTAGCTGAGGCTGGCCTCGAACCCGGATCCTCCAGTCTCAGCCTCCCACATGCTGGGATTACAAGCGTGTGCCACCACGCCCAGCCCCCCAGAGACATTCTACCTTCGAGCTATATACCCTCAATTCGTTTTTATTTTATTTGGAAACAGGGTCTTGCTAGGTTGATGAGACTCTCACTACTTGCTGAGGCTGTCCTTGAACCTGCAATCCTCCTGTCTCAGTCTTCCAAGTACTGGGATTACAGAAGTGCACCACCAGGCCCGGCTTGCTCCTTGTAGAATTCTGATCTCTTGGTTAAAATCTCCTCATTGTATACTGAATTTATTTTTCTATACACTGCTTTCTTCAAAGAAAACGATGTGAACCACATGGCACCAAGCCTGATAGAGAGTTGCAGAGCTCGACAAGAGGGCATTCATCTGAGCCATTTATGACGTGGGTGCCACGCTACAGCCAGCCTCTCATTGATGGCATCGAACCCAGACGCACTTGGCACGTGTGCTGTGGGGCCGAGATCTCAAAGAGGAAGAGTGGTGCTTGGAGTGATCTGTCCACACCCTGGCGACTGTGTTTATGACATTTCATGCCTACGAATACAACCGCTCTAAAAAATAAATGTTGTAAGCCGGGGGTGGTGACACCCGCCTGTAACCCCAGTTCCTTGGGAGACTAAGACAGGAGGATCTCGGGTTTGCGGCCAGCCTCAGCAACTTAGCAAGACCTTCAGCAATTTAGCGAGACTGTTTCAAAATCAAAAATAAAAAGGGTTGGGGGTTGTAGCTCGGAGGTAGAATGCGCCAGGGTCCAATCCCCAGTGCCACAAGAAATATATATATATATAAATATATAAATATATATATATATATTTTATATATATATATAATAAAAAGGGCTGGGAGGGTAGCTCAGAGGTAGAATGCTCCTGGATTCAATCCTCAGTACTGATAAAAATAAAAATATGTTTTGTTTTTGCCTCATGTTTGAGGTGTAATCATTTGTAGTTTGTACCCAAGTATGAAAAAAGAAATGTTTTTTACGGTTTCATTTATAAGGCCAAGAAAGGATACTTTAAACTTCGTACTTCCATTGAAAATCATAGTGGATATTCACGTGGACTTTTCTCCAAAAAGGATGTGAATTACAATAAAATGGACACCGAACATGAAAAACTCGACTGAGTACAATTTAATCTTTCTTTTTGGTTCCTGAGCGGGCGATGGAGGGTCTCACTGAACCTTGGGGTCACCATTCCAAACGTCAGCTGTCAGCATACTGGTATAATATACGATGTGCCTGTGAAGAAGAGCCTCACAATTCACAGAAAATCAGATAATACAGGCTTTCCTGTAAGTGGGAGCGTGCCGCTTAGGAGAAGCAATGCATTTTCCCAAAGAGCCGAGATCATTTCTAGGAAACCCTTCATGCTCTGTGAGAACAGGGCAGAGTTTACGAGGAGGCTCTCGGTGCTCCTCCAAGAAGGGTGCTGCCTGACTGTGAGCTGTTCTTCATTCCTAACTTTTCCATCGCTGCGTGCATTTTTTTCTCTGTATTACCGCTGCGGTGAATCCTGCACCCAGAGCTATCACCTGACCATCCCGGCGCTCTTGGATGGAGTGAGTGCAAGATTTTCCAGCATCAACATCACGCACCTCTGGATGGGCCTCTGACCTCTGACCTCTGGTCAAGGTCATGTTCCAGGAAGGGGGGACCCTTGGCTTGAAGCCACGTGGGCTGGATTGAGAAGTTTCTGTGCCGCTTCATTAGAACATGAAACCTCTTCTGTTGACTCGGAGTCCACTGCGAGCCCAGAAGAAGCTGGTTCACTTCCTCAGCATCTGGGGTCCCATAACCCCGAGTCACGGCCACATTAATGGTACTACTGGAAACGCCAGGGCCTGGCAGGCCGGCCCACCCGCTGACCCCAGGGCCTGGAGCCACCAGCAAGGCAGCAGTGTCTGCAGACTCCAATTCCCCCCATTGGTACAGTTGGAGAATTATGATTTCCTCCATCTCTTCACAAAGAATGAAACCCACTGCCCCCGCAGGGAACGTCTGATTCTGGCCATGGCTCCGGTTGGAAGGGAGGGGCCTGATCGAGTAGCCATTCAGCAAACCAAAGAGGCTCTGGGTGAACTGGGGCTCCCTCCCCAGGTCCGAGGCAGCCACAGCGGGGCGGGCGTCCTGCGGCCTCCTGAGCATCAGGGAGCAGGAAATCACTGAGCTATGAGGAAAAGACCAATTGGGGTCCCCGCGCAGCTTTAGGGCACAGCTCAATTTCCTCCCGGTGGTAGAAAAGCAGATTTGAAACTGCATTCGAACCCAATCCAGTCCCCAGCACACAAGAAATGAAACCCGGTAAATCTTGAGGCCTTCTCGACCTTCCCGCCCCAGGGCTCCAGAGCTCCCACAAGTCTTTCTTACCACCCTAGGAAGAGAGAGAGGCAGGTCTTGTGGCGGCTCAGGAAGGTTGCCAAGGGGCATCAGGGAAGAGAGCCCGCCAAAATGACTGCAGGAAAAGGAGGAAACCCACCCCCAACAAGGCACCCCTCTCCCCTGAGTGTTCCCCGCAAAAGGTCCTAGCCAAGCATTGAATATTGAGTGTATGAGCGAGTGTGTGTGGGGGGGGCTACAGGGGTCTCGGTGCATTGCTTGCTATGGCTAATGGTGGGCCTAAGGATTATTTCTCTGTCACTTCCCCAAGGGAACTGCGCCTGCAGTGATCGAGGGTCACAGCATAGGGGCAGCATTATGTGAGGTGGCGGAGGTGGAACGCACCTCGCCCCTCACCTTCACTGGCCTTCAGCGAGGATCGGAGGTTTGTGCAAGACTCTAAGAAGAGCATGGAGGTAGTCCAGTTCCTCCAAAATGGGGGAGTATTAACAGTAATGAGCCGGGTGTGGTAGTGTACCCTTGTACTCCCAGGACTTGGGAGGTTGAGACGGGAGGATCCCAGGCTTGGGGCCAGCCTCAGCTGCTTAGTGAGGCCCTCTGCAGCTTAGTGGGACCCTGTTTCAAAATAATAAAATAGGGGTGTAGCTCAGAGGTAGAATGCCCCTGAGTTCAAGCCCCAGTACCAAAAATAAATAAATAGATAACAATAATGAGCAAGAAAACAATAAAAAAACCCTAAACAGGCAGAGGAAGGCTGCTTATGAACACATACCTCAAAATGAGCTCCTATTAGATTTTTCTTGCCCCCATGCAGTTAATGTCAAAGAGACTCTGAGACAGGGCTGGCCTCACGCAAAACCCTGAAGTAGGTGATTCCATCTCAGCGGTACAGTTTTTTGCCACACACACACACACACACACACACACACACACACACACACACACGCCGTGACGAGGTGTCATGGAGTAATAGACGGAGCGCAGAGTTTCGATTAGGTGGCTTTGATATAACCTCAACCCTCTGCCTCACCAGCCTCTGACCTGGGCACACCACTGGCCTCTGGTTCTCATTCCTCACCTTAATTTCTAGTCTTCACTCATTCATTTCTGTGGTGCTGAGGATTGAACCCAGGGCTTTGCACATACCAGAAGTGTTCTACCACTGGCTCCACCCCCAGCCCTTTTTACTTTGAGACAGGATCTTGCTAAACTGTCTAGTGGGGCTCCAAGGATGATCCTCCTGACTTGGCCTCCCGCATCCTAGGGATTATAGGCGTGTGTCATGGTCTCCAGCTCATCTTTAATTTGTTTTATCTTAATTAATTTATTTGTGGGATACTGGTGGGTGAACCCAGAGGCATTCTACCTCTGAGCTACTTTTTTAAAATTTTGAAACAAGGTTTTGCTAAATTACTGAGGCTGGCCTTGAACCTGTGATCTTCTTGTCTCAGCCTCCCAAGTATTAGGATTACAAGTGTGCACCGGCATATGTAGCTCCCAGTTCTCCTTTAAAAGTGCACCCTAGAGCAGGGTGTGGTGGCACAAGCCTATAATCCCAGTACTTGGGAGGCTAAAATAGGAGGATAGCAGGTTTGAGAACAGCCTCAGCAAGTAGTGAGACTCTCATCAACCTAGCAAGACCCTGTTTTAAAATAAAAATAAAATAGGGCTGGGGGTATAGCTTGGAAGTAGAATGACCCTGGATTCAATCCCCAGTATCAAAAAAAAAAAAAAAAAAAGTGCACCCCAGCTGGGCATGGTGGTGCACACCTGCAATCCCGGTACCTGGGAGGCTGAGACTGGAGGATCACTGGTTCAAGATCAGCCTCAGCAATGTAGCAGAACCATTTTTCAAAACAAACAAACAAAAACTAAAACAAGGCTGGGCATGTAGCTCAGAGGTAGAATGTCCCCGGGTTCGATCCCCAGTACCAGAATAAAAGGAAAAAATCGCATGCCGAGGGCTGGGCTGGGACTCAGTGGCATAGCACTTGCCTCGCATGCACAGAGCCCTGCCTTTAAACCTCAGGACTGGAAAAAAAAAAAAAAATTTCTTTTTTTTTGTGGTACTGGGGATTAAACCCAGGGGCATTCTACCTCCGAGCTACTCCCCCAGCCCTATTTTTTATTCTTTATTTGGAAACAGGGTCTTACTGGGTTGCAGAGGGCCTTACTAAGTAGCTGAGGCTGGCCTTGAACCTGTGATTCTCCTGTCTCAGCCTCCCATGCACTGGGATTACTAACGTGCGTCACCATGCCGGGCTGAAACATTTTTGAAAAGTGCACCCCGACTCCCCAAGATGGTTGTGAAAGTGCTGGGTGTGAAGCCTGGTCCTCTGGGAGGGGGCGGGGGGCTGCCTTTCCTGCCTTCTTTCCTCCCCAGAGCCGGGGGCCTGGTGGTCCCCTCACCAGGGCCGCCCACTACAACAGGCTTCCAGGAAAGGCTCTAAAAATGATTAATGCCCGAGTGAAATGACCACCAAGAGCTTAATGAGCCAACTCCCTGGCCTGTGTGCTTTCTATTTAAAAAAAAAAAAAAAAAATCGTGCTCAAGGAGTAAACTGCTAATGGTAGAAATCCAGGCACTAAAAGAAGGACTGGGGGAGTATTCCATATCTATGGCTAACTAAATATAACACTGAATTCCTACTTTACCCATTTATTTTCATTCCTTCCCTCTTATTTCTTATCTTCTTTCCTATACATCTCCTCAATTTCCTTCCAATATCCATTCGTTTCTTTCTTTTCCTTTTAACTGCCCCTCCCCTTTCCTTCCTCCCCTTCACCCCCTCCTCCCCGTACCCACATCCTTCTCTGTGACCCCAGGACTTGGGAGGCTGAGACAGGAGGATCGTGGATTAAAGGTCAGCCTCGGCAACTTAGCGAGAACCTCAACAACCTAGTGAGAGATCCTGTTTCAAAATAAATAAAAATAAAAAGGGCTGGGGATGTCACTGGGAGGTAGAACGCCCCTAGGTTTAATCCCCAGGACCAAACTTGATTCTCCAGTCCTGAGTAGCCGGGCGGGCGTGGTGGTGCACACTTGTAATCCCAGTACTTGGGAGGCTGAGACAGGAGGATATCAGGTTCACGGCCAGCCTCAGCTACTTAGTGAGGCTCTCTGCAACTTAGTGAGACCCTGTTTCAAAATAAAGCATAAAAAATAGGGCTGGGGTGTAGCTTGGAGGTAGAATGCCCCTGGGTTCCAGCCCCAGTTCCCCAAACAAACAAATAAACCTCCCGAGCACTTGTTTTCTTCTTATTGCACGTAAGGAAATAGGCGGTGGTGGGATTACAGATGCACCACCACGCCTGGCTCATGTGTGGGTACATTGCTAATGATCATTGCAGAGAGGGGCTACAGATAGGAAGGAGGAAAATATATACTTCAATTATTTTAGAAAAATGTGCTGGCCGGGCGTGGTGGCGCACGCTTGTAATCCCAGCATTCGTGAGGCTGAGACCGGAGGATCCAGGTTAGCGGCCAGCCTCAGCTACCTAGTGAGGCATTCCGCAATTTAGTGAGACCCTGTTTCAAAATAAAGAATAAAAAATAGGGCTGGAGGTATAGCTTGGAGGTAGAATGCCCCTGAGTTCAATCCCCAATACTGAAAAAAAAAATGTGCTAAGATACAAAAAAAGTAAAGCTCAAATAATTGATTTCACATGTTCCAAGAATTACCTCCTATTTTTTGCAAGGAATTGTGGTTTTTATAAAAATCATGGTTACAAGCCAGGTGTGGTGGCGCAAACCTGTAATTCCAGTACTTGGGAGGCTGAGACAAGAGGATCATAGGATTGAGGACAGCCTCGGCGACATAGCAAGGCTCTCAGCAACCTACCAAGACCCTGTTTGGCAAAAAAATTCAAAGGGCTAGGGGTAGGTAGAGTTCCGAGGTAGAATGCCCCTGGGCCCAGGAAATAAAATTTCTCAGTCCAATGAAACATCATCACTGTAGGAACACCTCGGCCTCCCGTTTCACCTGCGAGAGGTGCACAGGTTACCCAGGGCCATTTAGGGGAACCCTCTCGGGTTTCAGTATGATATGCTACAGCCTGCCGGTGAGCAAAACTCAGAGCGGGCTATTTGGTTTGTCTTTACGTCTTATTTTATCATGAGACTGTCCTAGTCCCTCATCCACCTTTCAACAGACTCCATGATGAAAAGAAGGTTCACTTCCCGGTCTTTGCAGAACAGTGTGTCCACCTCACTGCTCTGAACCTCTGAACCTCTAGAACACCCCTGAGTTCAATCCCCAGTACTGCAAAAAAAAAAAAAAAAAAATAGGGCTGGGGGTGTAGCTCAAAGGTAGAACGCCCCTGAGTTCAATCCCCAGTACCACTAAAATAAAATAAAAAAATAAAGCCCGCGTGTCTTTGCAAATGCTTTCCTTCGTTGCCTCGTTGATTTTCTCTGCCACTACACCCGCCTGCGTGTGTTAAATAAAAGGCGCTGTTGACATAGGCTATCAAAATCCACCTACTCCCTCCCTAGCGTGAGTTTATTCTCTTTGAAATGCCTTAAGATCAAAATTAGTTAGATGCCTGTTTCGGCTGCAATTTACAGCCGCAAGTTCCTCCTGGGCCGTAAAACGCAAGACAATTACATCCGATCGCATCCGTCTCCTGTGGACCACGCTGCCTGCCGTGGATACATTTGCAGCCTAAACACACCTGGGAATTGGGAATTTGTGGGCTCTGCCTGCATCTTTCAAACCCAGGATGAATTCCAGAATTCTCCAGTGTGACTCTTCTCTCTTTTTGTTTTTTGTGGTACTAGGGATTGAACCCAGGGGCATTCCACCTCTGAGCTACACTCCCAGCCCTATTTTATTTTATTTTATTTGCGGCACTGGGGATTGAACTCAGGGGCGTTCTACCTCCGAGCTACACCCCCCAGCCCTATTTTTTATTCTTTATTTTGAAACCGAGTCTCACTAAGTTGCGGAGTGCCTCACTAGGTAGCTGAGGCTGGCCACGAACCCGGATCCTCTGGTCTCAGCCTCCTGAATGCTGGGATTACAAGCGTGCGCCACCACGCCCGGCTCCACCAGCCCTATTTTATTTTTTATGTTGAAACAGGGTCTCAGTAAGTTGTAGAGGGCCTCAATAAGTAGCTGAGGCTGGCCGAGAACCTGCAATCCTCCTGTCTCAGCCTCCCAAGTAGTGGGATTACAAGTGTGCACCACCACGCCCAGTGATTCTTCTATTTGATAGACATCATTAGTAAGACCTATGACCATCACTTCTCTTTCAGGAAATGTTCAACATGGCTGAATCCCAGGCTCAAAGGACCTGGGCACAGTCAGGAGGAACAGCTTCTTGGATACTGACTGGCAACAGGCAAAATGAGCACCATGAAGCCTAGCAGGGTGGTGCACACCTGTAATCCCAGTACTTGGGAGGCTGAGATAGGAGGATTGCAGGTTTGAGGACAGCCTCAGCAAGTAGTGAGACTCTCATCAACCTAGTGAGATGCTATTTCAAAATAAAAACTAAAAATAGGACTAGGGAACTGAGCCTGGTGGCACACACTTGTAATCCCAGTACTTGGGAGGCTGAGACAGGAGGATCACAGGTTCGCAGCCAGCCTCAGCTACTCAGTGAGGCCCTCCACAACTTAGTGAGATGCTGTTTCAAAATAAAGGAAAAAAAAAAATAGGGCTGGGGGTATATCTTGGAGGTAGAATGCCCCTGGGTCTCACTAAATTGCTGAGGCTGGCCTTGAACCTACAATTCTCTTGTCTCAGCCTCCCAAGTACTGGGATTACAAGCATGCGCCACTAAACCGGGCTTCATCTGTCCTACCACTGAAAGCATCAGGAAGGTGGGGACTGGGCCTGTTTTGGACATTGATATAGCTTAGCATTTCACAGCATACAGTCGTCACTCAATGGGTGAAATAAATAAATAAATAAATAAATAAACTTACAAAAAAGGAATTTCTAAAACAGCAAAAAATAAGCCGGGCGTGGTGGCGCATGCTTGTAATCCCAGCATTTGGGAGGCTAAGACCAGAGGATCTGGGTTCGTGGCCAGCCTCAGCTACCTAGTGAGGCACTCCGCAACTTAGTGAGACTCGGTTTCAAAATAAAGAATAAAAAATAGGGCTGAGGGTATAGCTTGGAGGTAGAATGCCCCTGAGTTCAATCCCTAGTACCGCAAAAATAAATAAACAAACAAACAAACAAACAAACAAACAGCAAAAACAGAATTAGACACCAGGTCAGAGAGTGCAAAGCCCTTAGTCCTTCTACCACACTAATGGATTTCCACACAGCGGTGTCTAGCGGAGTCCTGAAGGACTTTAATGCAAGAGCCTGAGGTGAGTACAATGATGGTGATGATGATGATCCTGGCTCAGTCTATAAACACTCTGACATCACCGCGCTTTATTTAGAGCAAATATGCATTGAAAATGGCAATTATTCTTATGCAGACAAATGGTGCTAATTAGTCGTTAAAATGACGGTCTTCTGTGTTTGTAAGATATTCCAGTTAATCTATTCTATAATATCAAATCAAATGTGAAACCCAAAGTAATCATATGGCAAAACATTTAAATAGGCCCTATTCTTATTCTTCTTCCAAGTGCCCCAAATTAAATCATTGTTTTGCATTTTCATATTCTAAGCTTAAGCCAAGGCAGTTTTTCTAAAGATGATTTTCCTTGCCTTTGTGAGCACATTACAGGCAGCACCGCTCACCACTGATAAGTCACCATTTTGAGGATCAATACCTAATTCATGAGCACAGCTTATTATTAGTATTACAAATACGCTGAAAAAAATCCATATATTGAGCCAGGCGTGGTGGTGCACGCTTGTTATCCCAGTACTTGGGAGGCTGAGGCAGGAGGATCGCAGGTGCGCAGCCAGCCTCAGCTACCTAGTGAGGCCCTCTGCAACTTAGTGAGTCCCTGTTTCCAAATAAAGAGTAAAAAATAGGACTGGGGGTAGAGCTCGGAGGTAGAATGTCTCCAAGTTCAATCCCTAGTAGCTTAGTAACACACACACACACACACACACACACACACACACACACACACAGAGAAATTCTTAAGTTTAACATGTTCTAGAAACCATCTAAGTCCGATAACCTGTTCCTTTTTGACTTTTACGACCCATTCAGTCAACAGACTGTGTGCCAAGAAACTAGAAAAGGTCGTGGATGTGAGGATGAATAATGGTTATTGTCTCTTAGAAGTCTAACAGGCGGACTTCTTATCAGCCAACCAAGTTCTTCCTGGTTAATTGTAATTTCTTCCATGCTTCCCCAATCTGAACTGTGGACTGGGCAAATAACCACAGAAGTCCCTCCTGAATATACGCCCAGTTCCCTGATTTTTTCTGATGGTGAAATGATCATTTCTCATAAACAAGGAAGAATGCCATGCTGTGGCAGAAGTGGAGAGAGAGGCCTGGTCAACACGTCCATTAAACGGAATGCACTCTAAACCGGCCGTGGTGGTGCACGCCTGTAATCCCAGTACTTGGGAGGCTGAGACAGGAAGATCACAGGTTCGAGGCCAGCCTCAGCAACTTAGTGAGACCCTGTTTCAAAATAAAAAGATTAAAAAGGGCTGGGGGTGTAGCTCAGAGGTAGAACGCCCTTGAGTTCAATCCCCAAGACCAAAAGACAAAACAAGAAATCGAATGAATTTTAGAAAGGAAGGCTGCATTCTAACTCCTAAACTAGGAAAACACCTCTTAAATTGACCTAATTATGTATGTGCATGTAAAAATATGTAACAATGGATCAAACTATTATATATAATCATAATGTGCCAGTAAAAGAGTAAATGAAGTGTTTTTTGTTTGTTTGTTTTTTTTTTAAATAAAGAAGCTGGGCATGGTGGTGCATGCTTGTAATCCCAATACTTGGGAGGCTGAGACTGGAAGATCACAGGTTCGAGGCCAGCTTCAGCTACTTAGTGAGGCCCTCTGCAACTTAGTGAGACCCTGTTTCCAAATAAAGAATTAAAAATAGGGCTGGGGATGTAGCTCAGAGGTAGAATGCCCCCTGGGTTCCATCCCTAGTCCTGCAAAAATAAATAAATAAATAAATAAATAAAAATAAAGAAAGAAGCCGGGCGTGGTGGCGCACGCTTGTAATCCCAGCATTCGGGAGGCTGAGACCGGAGGATCCGGGTTCGCGGCCAGCCTCAGCTACCTAGTGAGGCACTCCGCAACTTAGTGAGACTCGGTTTCAAAATAAAGAATAAAAAATAGGGCTGGGGATATAGCTCGGAGGTAGAATGCCCCTGAGTTCAATCCCCAGTACC
>PVLC010024447.1:0-24626 GCA_004027655.1 Graphiurus murinus | reverse complement strand
TCGATGGCAGAAATACCCTAAGGTGACCCCCAAGGAGTCACACTCCTATGGTGTAGTTCTCCTTCCCGGAATGTGAACAGAACTTGTAACTTGCTGTTTTGTTGTTGCTTGCAGTGTTCTAACTTGCTTCCAATAAATAGAATGTGGCAATAATTATAGGCTGCCTCTCCCTTTATTAGGCTCTGCTAAATGGCAAAGGGGAAAGGGTTTTGCCGATGTAATTAAATTGACTTTAAGTTGATCAAAAGGGAGATTATTCTGGGTCAGTTGGACCTAATGTAGTAAGCATTTTGAAAAGCAGTTAAGGGTCAGAGACTAGAGTTAGTCAGCCTCTCTCTCTCTCTCTCTCTCTCTCTCTCTCTCTCTCTCTCTCTCTCTCTGCCCCTCTCTCTCTCTCTCTCTCTTTCTCCCTCCCTCCCTTCCTCCCTCCCTGCAAGTTGCCAAGAATTCTACAAGGAAGTGAATTCCTCTGACAACTTAGAGGATCCTGGAGGCAGAGCCTCCCCTAGCTGGACCTCCAAATTAGAATGCAGCTCAGTCGGCATGCTGATTTCAGCCTGGGGGACCCTAACCACAGAACCCAGCAAAGGCATGCCTGAACTTCTAACCTATAGAAACTATGAGATAATACATGAGTGCTTTAAAAACCACTAAGTCAGGGGCAATTTGTTACACAGCATACAAAACCGAAGCAACATCTAAAGAGAAAGAGAGCCAACTTGCAAGGGAATTGTCCTGTAATATTAGCTAAGCAAGAAAAAATATAAAGGGAACTCCAGACTCCTCTCTTCACTTCCCACATCACATGTAGCCACACGAGATATTCCAGATCTTCCAATGAAAGCTGCTGCTACCGTGTCCGTGGTGCTTTGCTGGAGAGCCACCATATTGTCACTGTCGGGGCTCTGCTTGCATGACCAAAGAAACCTGCCTTAATAGGCCAGGAAATGTTTAACCTGGTCAGCCTGGGACTTCCATAATTTTCTAGTCAGCCACTAGAGAGCCACACAACATGTTTAGATTGTCACGTTCACTCAGCATCATAACAATCTATAGTCCTTGTTCCAGTAACTCATCAATGCCTCCAACCCCACAGCAGCATGGCTACTGATTCTCCCTTCACCTGCTCTTTGGGCATGAAAATCATCAGACAAGCAGAGGACCAGCAAACTTCCTACAGCCCTGAGAGCAGGAGCCATTGTTGCATCTCTGTTTTAACAAGGAGATCAAAACACAGTCTATGGCCAGGCTATTTAGCTGAGACTCCATTCCATAATAGCATGTTTTCTGAGCTCTGCACAAAATTATACCCTGATGATGTATTTCCATGCCACTGCGCCCAGAAAGTGGTTAGGCAGCAACAGCTCTAGCCTGGGTGAAAGGGTTAGGCATGTGAACATTTGGGGGAAAAAAAAAAGAAAATAGAGGGAAGAGAAAGTTGCCTTTCTTTTTCAGTAGCATTTTTCTTTCAATTGAAAAGCAAACTTAATTTTTGTATTAGATTCTTTTGAGTTATGAATATAATGCTTTTGAATGTTGTTCAATCAGGGCCAAAACCTTTCTTTTTGGAATTGTGTCTAACAACAAAGCACTGGCATTTTTTTCAGTTGCTGTGATTGCTATGCACTAATTAAAACCACTATAACAATTAAAGATACAATATATAGCAGAAATAGCAAAATTTTATGAATTAAAAAGATCAGAAAATAACAAACTTCCTTTTTTCTTCCTCTTCCATTTTTAACTCTTGAAATATTAAAGGCAGCAACATAGCAAGTAAGGAACACCAGGATTTGGAATTACAAATCCTGAGTTGGGGCATGGGTACAGCAAATATGAATTACCTTCAGTATTTCCCTCAGTCTGAGTCCCAGTTGTACCATCTCTAAAATGGGCAAAGTAATATCTGCACTAACTAAAATTTCTTGAAAATCATAAGAGGTTATATGTCTGTGAACATATTTTAGTATATATAGAGAAAAAGGAAGAAAGGGAGGGAGGGAGGGAGAGAGAGGGGGAGAGGGGGAGAGAGAGAGAGAAAGAAAAAGAAAGAGAGAGGGAGAAGAAAGGAAGGATACATCTTCATCTTAATATTTATGCTTTTATAAATTGGCAAAGATAAGCACTGACTTTTTAATGAGTGGTTTATTAATTTATTCCTAGCCCAAATTAAAATATTTACAAGTAAATTTCAAAGTTATTGTCAGAAAACATAATAGTAACAGTTAACATTTATTAAGTACTTAGCAGACATCGAGCATTGTGCTAAAGGGCAGCATATTTTCTCATTTGATCCTCACATGAAGCCTTGATATTATTTCCATTTTACAGACAGGAATCTGAAGTTTCAGATATCTGAGCATGAAGCAGTAAACCTGGGATGCAAAATCAAGTTGTCTAATCCAGAGCCCACATTAAACCACTCAACTGTTCCACATACATTTTCTGGGCCAACATGCTAAGAACAGTGGTCTGGGCCCACTGGTGATCTTTGTTGCTCTAAAGCAGAATGTCCCCAGGAAGCTACCCACACTGCTGAGGAACCACCACAAGACACACACCTGACAAGCCACATCACGGTCATGCCATCGAGGCATCCTATGATAGAAATGATGCCCCCCTAGAGTCATGAACTGAAGAAGTTCTGTGGGATTTAGAACACACTGACTGGTCTACAGCCAGTTACAAACTACATCAGGGCCTGCAGAACACAGCCAGGACCTCAGTACATCTGCAAAGGTACAGAAGCAACTACAGAGACTGCTGCCACTTGATAGTAACTAAGCAGAGAACAACCTTAGGTAAAGAGGAAGGAAACTAGACAGCTAGAACCACGAAATAAATAAAAATAGGAACTAGGGAACAAGGGGAAACGACCAGCCAAATAAAATTGGAGTATAATCAGAAACCAGGAATATAGTAGGGCCTTCCTATTTCCCAAACTGTAAACTAAAGAATAGGTGTTACAGTTAATTTAGAGGGGCATGCCAGATATTTTAAATTTGGGGTAAACAGTAACACTTGGCAGTATCACTGTTCAGTGATACCTCTGAACTACTGGCTTGAGGTAGTTCCCAGTTTCAACATTAGATGGCATTATATTCCCTGCGATGATGTAATGCCTTTGTAAAATGTTGTCAGGTGTAATAAAAATGAAGTATTGTGCAAATTCAATGTGTAACAGGAAGTGAGGAGCAGTGGTCTCCCATCTGAATACAATTTTGAGAAGTGCACTGCCTAGCAGGCATATGTGTCTTAGTAACTGCAACAAATGAGATAACAATTATACTCTATATACTTATTGAATTTACTTAACCACTTATCATATAAAACTGGGAGGTCTTTCTTTTGGACTAGGGCCACGTGAAAAATTAGCGAAGACAATAGGAATACTGAACTGAGAACTTATGGGAACATTAATTAGGAACTAAAGTTGTCAAGGAAGACAGGAAAGTAGTGGATCTCAGAAGTGAGTTGTGGATCTGACCCGAGTCTCTCTGGATTCTCTGACATGGCAGCGCCATCCAATCCAAGGAGGCCTAGCCCACTGAATCCCAGAAGCAAGACTGGCTGCCACCCTTCTGAGCTGCCCCTTCTCACAAGAGAATGAAAGACAGTGAGGATTAACCCAGGGACTGCAGGTTTCAGGCCAGTGATATGATCACTTGCTGAGAGCACCAGCATGTGTATCTTGTATTTTATAATAGCCCCTACCAAGTACTTATATGCTTGGAATCTTATATCACAATCTTACTTAACCTTCTAAGGTCTTGCTATTTCTGCCTTGACTCTTGTTTTACAGATAAGGAAACTGAAGCTTGGAGCAACTGAATATGTTGGCCCAAACTAACTCCACTGGTATGTGGCAGTAACAGGATTAGAATCCAGGAAGTAACGTTGTTAACTACCATGCTGTACTGTGCAGCTGTTAGGCCTTCAGGTTTCTGAAGGGGTAAATATAGAATTTTAGATGGAACAAAGTACTTCAAAGTAGTACATATACTTAAGCACGACCAAATGCATTCCTATTTTTATTTATCATTAGTTTCTAAATTCCTGAAGAGTGGCCATCTCTTTTTGGAGGGCTTGCTAATGTCTATTTTATAAATAAAAGAGTTACCATCTCTTTTGGGGGAGTTTAATAATGTTTATTTTTATAAGTAAAATAATGTAAATGGTTACAACATAGCGCTACAAAAAAAAAAAAAAAAAAAAAAAATCAGGCGTGGTGGCGCACATGTGTAATCCTAGTATTTGGGAGGCCGAGACAGGAGGATCACAACTTTGAGTCCAGCCTTAGTAACTTCTTGAGGCCCTCTGCAACTTAGTGAGACTCTGTTTCAAAATAAAACATAAAAACAAGGCTAGGGGTGTAGCTCACAGGTAAAATGCCACTGAGTTTAATCCTCAGTACCCAAAACACCCAATATTGGTATGAATGTGACAAAATCCTCTCCTTCCCAGTGATAAGAGTGTAAACTGGCATAAATTTTCAAAAGGGCATTAAACAATACATAAGCAAATTCATAAAGCCATAATGTGTAAAGATTCATATTAAATTACTATCTCAATTGTCATTTAGAATAGCAAAAAAAGAGAGAAAACAAAATAAATAATCACTGGGCATTGATAAAATTTGTGTAGAAATTTTATGTTTTCAAAGATTACTTAATGGCATAAGAAAATGCTCAAGATACTTTAAAAAACCATATTATATGATTATATGTATTATATTATCTCAACTATAACTATTAATTAGCACCAAGAACTAGAAAGAAACAGTATATTCACTGTAACATTTTGGTTTTATATGTGAAAGGTAACATTCTAAATAATCTTAATTTTCTTACCCCCATCAATATGCATTACTTTGGTAATTTAAAAAGTAAAAAAAAAAAAATTATTAAAACAGAATTCAGTACTTATAGGGGTAAATGCAACTTAATAGAATGCTTCATTCCCCAAACTGCACCTGTATTTCAACACCCAAGTCAAAGAATTTATTTATATAAATCTTTCCTAATATGTGTATGTGTATACACACATATATGAATAATATCCCATCTATCTGAAAATGGAGTGATGTGTGCGTGTGTGTGTGTGTGTGTGTGTGTGTGTGTGTGTGTGTGTGTGCAGGCCTATGTAGTATGTATGCATATATAACAGTCCACCTATCTGAAGATAGTCTGACTTCTGGGGGATAAGATTGTTCCCTACATCCAAGATGTTTAAGCAGATGCTGAAAAACCATTCATAATTGCTACTATCCAGACAATTCAATCCTGGCTTTGGAAGAGGATATGAAAACCTGCTATGTAATCCTGGTAGTTTCATCCCAATAGCAAATTGCTTGGATTCTACATTTGCTGGTTGAATGAAGGATTAAAGGATACGTTGATGGAGGGATGAACAAATGGATGGGCTGAATCTCCACATAAACTCTTTGGTTCACAGAGAGCGGGAAAATGTCGCTCATCATTCAGTAGGCTTGTGAAAGAGCTAGAAGGCTTCAAGTTATGACCATCGTAGGAAAACAGTTCCAACCGCTAACTGCAGCCAGTGACAGGTGATGCTTTCCTGTATGCGAGACACAGGGACTGCATGAGAAGGTCGTGTTCACCTCAACATGTGCCAGGCAGTATGCTAAGCACTGGAACATACTTCATTGAATTTTCTCTCAAAACCTCTCCATTCAAGGGGAAGTGTTCTCCCTAATTATAGATGAGGAGCAGAAACTCAGAAAGGTTAAACATATTGCCTAAGATCACACAGCTAATGAGTCAGCATAATTAAGAGTTTTAACCCAATTATATGTGAGTCCAAATCCCAAACTCTTGATTATATCATGCTGAGTCAGGAATAAAATGGGGTGGCCCATTCCTCATCTAGACAATGAGCAAATACATGATTGGTTTATCCTTTTTCTACAAAAGTCACCACATAAACGCGTATTGGTATTAGGTTAATGCAAAAATAAACACTTGGATCTATCTCTTCTCTTGGGGGAATAAGGCTTTCTTTTTAGATAACATAAAATCACATGCCTACATGAAATGTTCTTAAAGGCATCATAACTTCTGAAAGTATCTTTATAATAGGTCAGCTGCGTTTTCAGTCACTAAGTCATAGGTAACAAGTTTTCTAGGGTGCTTTAACTAGTGTGAATATTTCAAATATTTTGAGAAAATCTATTTAGTGTGAAAATTTAAATTTTCATCAAATAAGCTCTTCCAGATCCAAGAATTTTGTCTTACTAGCTTTAGATTTTCACCCTAACTTTCCCTTCCTTTCCCTTTCTCTTCTCATCCTCTCTTCTTTAAAAGCTAGTTGTGCACACACAGATGCATGGTGTAATCAATCACAAGTTCTCACTACTGTCTGCATGGCACCAAAAAAAATGTATTCTGTTCAGTGGAAAAGTGAAAAATAGAGCTGACAACTGAGCAAGGGCAAGCGGAATGCTATGTAACTTAAACCAAAGCCAAAAACCCGTAACACTGCCAAGCTAGAGGCTTGTGTGACTGAGGTAGTAATGCCCGGATGCCAACACAAAGATTCTGCTACATCAAGTCTGGGCTGAGGCCCAAAATTCAGCCTGCTCAACCAGCATCCTAGGTGATTCTGAGGCCAGTGGTCCTTGGACCACATGTGGAGAAACACTGATGTAGTGCAGGACTTGATACAGATAAGGAAGATAAGGAAGTCATCATGAAGGTTAAGAGAATTGCCCAAGGTCACAGCCACCAGGGAGTAGCAAATTTGGAGTTAGAATACAGTTAGTGGCTTTGAGCACTACATCAAATTTCTTATTTAGCATTCCAAACATTTTTTTTTTAATTTGGGTCACTGCCCTATAAGTAGCAGCTATAAACATATTTGTAGCTTACATGTGTGTGCTACTTCCTACAAGAAAAGCTTTCACATTCATTATCATATACCGTCTTTACAAAAACATGTTCTATATTTGGCAGATGAGATTCTTGCTAGAAATTATACTCCATTTGGGACAAAGTTGGACTTATAATTATGAGTCCTGATGATTAGTAAGCACTTAAATGTCAACTATCATCACCAACTTCTTTTTAGAAACTCTTAAAACTAAAAATATTGACCCAGGAAAAGTCAATAGTGGTAGGAGAAATTAAAAATAAATTTGAAGGCAACCAAACTGTACACAAAAATATATTTATTGTATATTGAAACTTAAAAGAATCAATTTTTTTAAAATTAAACTCAGCTATAAAGTAAGACCGAGCAAAAGTAAATGCGTGAATAAAAATGAAAATTCATAGTGGTAGAGGCTTTAGTTGTTACAATTTATGCTCCAAAAACTGATAAAAAATGAAATCTTCTCTGTACAGTTTATATAAAAAGATTTGATACTTAGGAAGATTTCAGTTAAATCAGAAAAATGTAGCAAACTGAAAATATTTTAACTTCAATCATTTTCATTGAAAGGATTAACATAGGCTGATAATATACATTCCAGAAAATACTTCTCAATGAAAATCAGTGTTACTCTAATTCTGATTCGAATATACATATTTACAAAAATAGTTCAAAAATGTCCTCCAAGTCTAACATAGCAATGAATCAAAATATCCTATGACCTCAATAAGCTATCTAGTAGTGAAGCTATAACCATTATTATTAAAGTTATAAATCAGAAATTATTAAGGGATAACACATTGATTATGTAGTATACTATAGACATATCAATATATAGTACAGAGAGAATAAACTTTCTGCTTCTATTCCTAATTTCAATGTTAATTTTTAAATTTATGAATGCTTTAATGATAGATTTCTTTCTTTAGAAGTCACAGAACTAATTCAGATTGAACTAAAATATTAAATTCCATTACAGAATGACATCAATCTTGTTATCTTACTATATTAACATAATAATAATATACATTACAGTTAACCTTACTAATTAAATTTGATTTCTACAGCATTTTCTTCCACTCTAAAAAAAAAAGGACTCTCATGTGTTGTAGTTGTAAATTCTCTGGAATATACGCATAGTGCTTTAGAAATAGTGTTTTCAATTAAAACATCTTCATTTGTCCCTCAAAACATGAGAATTTGCCAAGTAAAATAAAACTGGGGCTCTAATCTCTACAACTTTTGTTTACTTGACCATTTTTTGATCATCACACACACACACACACACACACTTTAAAAGATGTCAAAATACAACTTCTCCTGTTTTCATTCAGAAGCACACTGATTCCAGCTCCTCAATTTATTGCTTGGCTTTTCCTCTGGACCCAGGCCAATGTGCAAAAGAACGGTGCTATGTACCATGCACTCACCAAGGTTAGCAAAGCAAATCCCTTACAAAATGGTGAGTCATTTGCTGGTCACAGCAAAAGCTTCTCTAACTCTTGCTTCACCCGTCTCTCTCTTCTGCAGGTCCTTTAAGGCGAGGCTCCCACTCGGCTATCATCTCTCTCCCAAGAGAAAGGAAAATAACTCCTGTGAACGAGTTCACGCCTACCACATAAAGAGAAGCTTTCTGAAGTGCAGAAATGCCCATTTAGAATGAACTCATGGAAAACCCTACTTAAAATGCAGTGTTCTGTGTGTCAACAAAAGTTAACTTGGGCAGGATAAATAGGTGAAGCCAGGAATTTCCAGTCTCCCAATGCCAGATTAAATCCCACTCTTCAAAAAGACCCTGTTATTGCTGTGTCACCCCATGTGAAATTTCTTATTTGCTTTGGATCATCACAATAAGTCCTCTATTGGTGGATGAGACCTGCCCGGGTTTAAGTAAAGCCATGACCACAGTCAGTCTAGACACTACCATCTTCTCTAAAATACATGAATAAAAAGTAGCTTCTCGGAGGTATAAGGTGATGTAGTTTAGAAGAAGGAGGAGGAAAAAACAGGTACAAACACAGAGAGAACATCATCTTTTGCTTATATGGAAAAAACAAATTTCATTAAAACAAATTTTTCAGCTTTTCATTTAAGCTGATTTCTTTGAAAAAAAAAATCAGTTTTGACTCAGAGGTATACTACATTCAGCTTTGACATAAAGGTACACAAAATTACCTGCTTATAGGTGAGCATGATTTCTGAGAAACAAACAAAATTCTATAAACTGGATAGTACTCTTTATTTACTTATCCCTGCCATCGTGACATGTTTATCCATGGTGGTTCTCCAAAGAGATTCATGAGGTACCAGTGGGAGATGAGATAGGTGAATGGTAACGAAACCTGGACTGAGGATTCATAGTCGGTCACACTGTGAAGCTGAGGCCGGCCAGTGGACAGCAATAAGGTCTCACAATCCTACCCATTTGTCAGAGTTTCCATATATTCCAGACCTGGCCCTTCTCTGCTGATCCAAAGGAAAGAGAATGGTGTCCTAAATGATTTCCAGGCTACTGGCTTCACCTTAAGTATTTCAGAGTCTTCAGGAGGGAAGAAGCCAATCAACCTTCTACTAGATATTGATAAAGAGGCTTAGTCCATCCCCTAATTCAATAGTCAACACCATTTACTCATCAGTGGACAGCTGGCAGGTCAAAACTGCCATTTCTTGTGATACTAACAAGACTTTTCATACATAGGGTTGAGGCTCAACAAATAAGGCAAAGGCAACTTTGCAGCAAAGACACATCTTTGGAATAGCAAAGGCTATTGAGAATAAAGGTTACAACATAGAGCCAGCTACTAAAACACGATGGGACTTTTATACTCTGTCAAAGAAATGAAGCACCACCATCGGATGCAATAGTGGATGGGTATGTGGGTAGGTACAGATAAGAGTGTATCTGGAAAAGAGAAAGAAAAAAGACATGACAACACTCTCTTCCATTAGTAAGTGTACTCTGTAAGCCAGACACTGAACCACGTGCTGTACATACACCAGTTTATCTAATGCTCATAACCACTTCACAAGAAAGGTCCTGCTGGCCATATTTCATTACTCCTAAAACTGATGCTTAGAGAAGTCCTTTTTCAGGGTTATGGAGCTAGTAAGCGAGGACCGAGATTCTGAACTGACCTATCTGACTCAAATCAAAATTCTCAAGCCCTAGGCAACAGTGCTTCTCTGGTGGTCACCACAATTAAAGACTCCCTGCCATCATTCACCCCTTTTAGTGACAAGGACAGCTAACTTTGCAACATTCAGAGTCTCCGTGAGGCCAGGCCTGAATCACTCTCCATAGATCTAAAATGAGAAAGAGCCTCATGTCCTGGCTGCTCTGTCCGCACCTCAAAAGGAACTCTGTTAGGTTCCTGTGGTTTTGGGGTTTTGTTTCTGTTTAAGTTTCTTCTGAGTTAAAATATTTGAATGGAGATGGGCGACAAAAGGGTATAAAGAGCTGGGGTTTGAAAGCTGTTTTCTCCGTTGACCTGAGCTGGGGTTTGGGGTCTGGGCTGCACTGTGGGGCTTCTGTGGGGTGTCTTTCCTGGCCACCACCCACGGGGCCAAGCCAGCCAGCGGCCGGCCAAACAATCGAGGCTCTTATGAATGCTCTCAGGTCCTTCCTCAAAGAGTCCTTCACAGGGACACCGCTGGGGCCTGCGGAGACCTGGAGGGCTTCAATTCCTCGTCAGGGAAACAGGATGTGCAGCGGGTCACCTGTGGCCAGGGAATAAGAGACTCTGTGTCCACTCCCTAGCCCCAGCAAAGAGACCAAGTGGGAAGCCGTCCCTTCCTGCCACACGCCTCTCTACAGAAAGCAAAGCCCCAAAATTCATCTCTTTGAGATGATCCTCAATAAATTCACCACTCTCTAAAAGTAAATGATTAAAGAAAGTGATGTGCTATTTATGCAGAGAGCATGTTTTCCAATTCTATTCCTAAGTTTTCTTTTCTTTTTTTTTAGGGGGAGGGGTGGTTACTGGGAATCAATCCCAGAAGCATTCCTCTTCCAAGCCACACCCTGGTTCTTTTTATTTTTTAATTTGAAATAGGGTGTCACTAAGTTGCTGAGGCTAGCCTCGAATCTGTGATCCTCCTATCTCTGCCTCCCAAGTACTGCGATTACAGGTATGTGCCACTGTGCCCAGCTTAAGTTTTCCACTTGAAAGTTCTATTTGGTTGTTCTACAATTGTTACTGTCCTTATGCTTTTATATAGAGAATAATAAATAGAACTCTAAATAATCCTGAAAATCAAATTGGCCAACTATATCTTACTGAGAAAGTTACAGAGAAATTAACACGGAAAGAAACTTGCACAGAATCATTCAGATAGTTGATGCCAGAGTGATAATCTCAGAGGTATCCTGCCTCAATGAATGATCACACACACACACACACACACACACACACACACACACACACACTGCTGAACTTAATTTTAAAAGTTGAATAAAGCCAGCAATAAAATGCAGTTATTAATAAAGTCGACATAACACTAATATGTGTAAAAGCTACTGTCAAAGCTTCATTACAAAGACTAACAATTAAGTTATGAGGCCAAATTCAAGGAGATCCTTTCTATGAGAAGCAGTCACTTTTATAGCCCCAGTGCTTAGACCTAATCCTGTTAGCCACATAAACATGTGTTAATTGATGTTCACAAGGAAGAAAATGGTGGAGACCATGGAGGGAAGGTGGAGGTGTTGGTGCAGTACAAATAGCACCTTAGTGGCAGTCAGGAAACCCGGATCCTATTTGGTTTATGCACTAGCTCAGACCTAAATATCTCAATTAACGTGGGTGTTCCAGTCTCTTCATTCATAAGACGAAGGAAGTACATGGAGTCATTTTCAAGGACCCTTAAAAGTTCTGAAATTCTAAATCTGGACAGACACTTCCCTTAATTTTTTTTCTTCTTTATCATTTTTACACAGTGAAACAAACCCATCGTTGAGCTCTGCATTTGGAAGGCCAAAAGAATACCTAAAAAGAATATATGCAAATAAATAAGGAGAAAGCAAAGCTTAGGAAGGGGGTGACTATATATCCTGGCTTATCCAGAACAGTCTTAGGCTTATGCCCATTGTACCAGCATCCTATCCAATTAGTGTCTGTTTTCAAAACCAAAGTCCATCTCTGTTGTTAGGGAATTAATTGCAAGATTGCCCTACCTATAAGGAATTTGATGTTTGGTTTATCCTGAGGAATCCTATAGCTTCTCCTACTACCTACAGGCTGAAGCCCACACTCCTTAGTATTATTACAAAAGCTTTGAGCTTCCAATCAGAACTCTGTCCAGCATATCTACTGCACCCACACCATACCTGACTACTTTCAGTTCCTCAGAGGGAGGCACCAGGGCTCACGCTCTTGCCCACCTTCTCCTCCACCCAACACTACTCTAGGACAACCTCACCCAATCCATCAAGCATGTGCAATCTTGCCTCCTGCAGGAGCGCCTCTCTTTCCCTCCCTCCATGCAGGGCCACTCTGCCCATACCCCTGTCGGCATAGGAACCCAACCCCTTCAACACCTTCTAATTCTCCTCTCCTCCAACATCAGCTCTGTAATGCGTTTTCCTCGTTCACTTTTTATCCCTTTGCACATAATTAGCGCTCGGCAACATGTTTGTTGAATTAAACTGAAGAGAGAAGGACCAAAGGGTCAGTGTCCTGTGGTCGAAGGGCATGGTCTATAACATTCCTACAGCTGAATTCCAGTTCTGTCACTTACAAAAAAGAGTGACCTCAGACAAATTACTCTTTCTTATCCCAGCAGCTTCAATGTGAAATGAGAAAAATGCAACTTTCCTTGGTGCAAGGTACAAACAACATAAGAAGAATCGCGCTGAGTATTGACTCTGGCACAGAGTGTGTGGGTAATAAAGGGTAATTTAGCTTCAATGGTGATCATTTCCAGCCCAAACAGATTAAACTAGGAAAAATAGTGTCGTCCTCTTCCTCCCTAAAGAGAGAAGTCCCACCTGGATTTATTTTACTGTATGTCATCCTTCCCAGGACTCAAATGTAAAAACTTCTACACTTTCCCCATGATTTTCTCTTTCCAAGTTCTTGTTTTCCTCTTTTCTAATTATCCCCAAACAGAAGTGTCACCACAGAGAGTAGAACCAGAAAGGAATGAGAAGGACCTACAATTCAAGACAGCCTCTGCTCAAATAAGGAAAAGTGTCCTAACTGCTGCTGATGTGAGCATGGGACAGACGCAAAAGGAATTCTTGGTAAAATGTCAAGTCGGGAGAAGTCAGGCCCAGGGGAGAGGTGACGTGACTTCTGCTGGGACAATGGACCTCAGGTCAACTACACCTGGAATGATACTCCCTCAGTGAAAAGCCCTGGACTACCAGTGCCACAACACCAAACAGAGGGAAAGAAAGGGCAGCTGAAATGAGAGTCGTGAGAATCCTCGGAAGCCAAAGAAAGAAAGGAATGCTCCCTTAAAGCTTTCTCTGCCCTGGAAACAAAGCACAGGCCGGGAGAGGCGGTATCAATGGAAAATACTAGATCATGATGTTTTGCCTTAATAGCACACTGCTGTTCAAACTTTATTACAAAATACAGCATGTGGAGGTAGTTATTTTTGTTCCAGAAAAATCAGGATAGCACGGAAGTGAAAAACACATGGAGCCCAAGTGGCTGAGTCTGAATCCTGTCTCTTGTGGTTACTAGCTGCATGGCCAGGGGCAAGTTACCAGGCCTCTCTGCACCTCAGTTTCCACCACCTGGAAAATAAGGTGTATTAGTCAGCCGCTTGTTGCTGTGACAAATACCACAGAAAAACAATGCAGAGGAGGGAAGATGTCTTTTGTCTCAGGGTTTCAGTCCATGGCCAGGCGCATTATTATGGCCCTGTGGTGAGATGGCAGAGAGGGTGTGGCAGAGCAGAGCTGCTTGGCTTATGGTAGCCCCAAAGCAGAGAGAGAGGAAAGGGCAATGGACAAGATACCATCCAGAAGGGTGTGCCTCAATGACTGATTTCTTCCCAGTAGGCCCTACCTCTTATGGTTTTCTACCACCTCACAGTAATCCACTCAAATTATGACTCCATCAAATGGATCAATCCACTGAGGAGGTAAGCACCCTGGTGACCCAATCATTTCCTAAAAGCCCTGCCTCTCATATTGCTGCGCTGGGGACCAAGCCTTCAATGCATGAACCTGTTGGGGATATTCCAGATCTGAACCATAGCATGAGGATAACAAATCAATAATGATTATTAGGGTTATTGTTTACCAATGCTCATTTCTAAGGTAGGATTGTTCTGGGCACCTGATTAATGCTGCACAGCGTTTGATTAAAAAAAAAAAAAAGTAATACTAAGATCCAGTACTCACTCAAAAGCAGTTTGCTTGATAACTGGTATTGCCATCATAAATCTCAAAGATGCCTTATTCTTTTTAAGTTGACTCCTAGGAATTTAGCTGTTGATGAACCAGCCTTTCTCTTGGTCATCAACACTGAACAGGCCTAAAGCCTGTTTTATTTGTTCTGCTTATATTATTTCCATCTTAGTAAAAATGGAAACTGAAGTCTTTCCATATAGTGATTTAAGTCATAATCAACCTCAGAATAATGAATGTAAATCAAACTTATTATTTACTGAGCACTCATTGCTAGAACTTTTTTTTTTCCTTTGTGGTACTGGGGATTGAACCCAGGGGCATTCTACCTCTGAACTACACCCCCAGCCCTATTTTTTTTCTTTATTTTGAAAGAAGGTCTCACTAAGTTGCGGAGATACTGAGCACTCATTGTAGCCAAGCTGCTGTATATTAATCAGAAAGCACAAGTAATTGAAGTATAGTTAGGTTTGGCTGCCACACAGCTGAAAAGTAGTATTTCTCCACAGTAAATTCAGTATGGCTCTCTCTGGTCTTCAGTTTCGAAGACTCAGAAACTTGCTTTCATCACTACATTCATTCACTTGATGGTTATTTATTATCTACTTTGTGCCAGATAGCTATGACAGGCAATGTGGAGAAAACAGACAACAAAGGATAACAATTCCTGTATGCCCTCACAAAGCTGACAATCTGGCAGAAAAGGTACTACATACTAAAAACTGTCAGGTGAGATGGAGCAAGTACTGTGAGCCCAGTACGTGGGAGGCTGAGACAGGAGGATCACACATTTGAGGAAAGTCTTAGCAATGTAGCAAAAACTCTCAGCAACCTAGTGAGACTATTTCAAAACAAAACAAAAAAATAAAACAGGGCTGAGGTATAAACAGCTTGGAGGTAGACTGCCCCTGGGTACAATCCCCAGTAACACAAAACACACACACACACACACACACACACACACATACACACACACACCAAAGTGTGTGTGGGGAGCAGATTGTGAACAAACAAATTAACAAGTGAGCTCCTGGTAGACCAGAACTCTGTTTCTACAAGACCAACCTGTCTCTTCCATCTAATCAGGCCTACAGAAGGGTAAGGATAGACACAGTTCTCACACGGAAGTGCACTGTATGAATGGCAACAGGCGCCACCTTGGCAGGCATCTGATGGTTTACATTGCAGATTCCCTATTCTAAGCTTTCCAATCACTCCCCACCCGCATCCCTCCCATTCTCGCTGCTTTTCTCTAAAAGGCAACAGTCCATTCATTTAATTTCTGCTTCCTATATTCACTCACATTCCCCTCTTGTCTCATCAAATCTCTCCACCTAGCACCCTAACTAGAGCTTTCCATGTTCTAAAACTTCTTCCACTTCTTAGCTATAGAAATAATATTAATAGGTCCAAAAGAAGTGAGCTGCCTTCACAGTCTATTACAAATGTGATATCTCAGAGGGCGGTACTATTTCTGCTGTTTTCCAGTTGGAGTTTGCATGGTGGTGGTAGGTATGGGAGGGATGATTAGGGGAGATGTACACTGAACCCGTAGCCCTATAAGCCCTCAAAATAATTATCTCAAGCTGTAAAACAACCCAATGAGGCACAAAAGTTAATTTTACATGAGTCATTAAGTATATCGCACAATTGAATGTGCCAGATATTATACAAAGGTCAAAATTAAAACAAGAACTTGGCAGGTTCATAGTCCAAATTCAGCAGTCACTGCTAGTGGTCCCAGGAACTGTAAGCAGCACTTGATGTCATAACAGAAAAAGCACATGCATACGAAAATTGTCAGTCAACATTCAGACCATCAACAAATAAACATTTGAGTCAATACAGAAATAAAATGCCCCATGTCATTTAATTTTATACAAAAGTAGTATCCATGGTAAACTAAGATGTGTTCCACCCACATCATGGAAAATAATGTCTTCTGATACAGGAATGCCCAAAGTCTTATTGAGAATTAAACATATAGGGAAACCATTTTTGTACTTTCACTAAGCTTTACTGGATGGAATGAGACTATCTCATACCTGAGATGATGGGGTCCCCAGTGGGGATATCACCTAAGTGGAATTAGCCAGTGAGTTAGGGCTTTAGTTGTAACAGATATTTCAAGGCCTAGTTCTCATTCTTACAGATCTACAAGAAGGCCAAAGCTCATACAGCCAGAGATGATCTTCACGATATATTCATCTAAACCAAAACAGAATTCAACCAGAACGCCAGTGCATTAATGATAATTATCACTCTATCTCCTTCCCGTGACTAAAATAAATGGAATTCCCAGAGTTTCATAAGAGCCAAATCATCCTAGGTTACATTCCCTTGGTACTGCTTTACAAAGAGCAAAGAGAATTATGAGACTTTCCATTGAATTTCTGTAGAGGAAAACAAAATAAGTTTGTTTGTTTGTTTGTTTTACAGTGCTAGGGATTGAACCCAGTGCTAGGGATTCATTAAACTGAATATAATCTCTAGAGAACATGTAATTCAATTAAAAAGAATTCCCACTGAGTGAACTTAAAATAGTCACTCTACACTTTGAGCTCCAAAGGAAATGTTCTGTGTCAGTTCTTTTGGTGAGCAGCCCATGGGCCAACCCAGAGCTTAGAACTATTAGGTGCTTCTCAACTACTTTCTGAGCATAAAAATGTATGACTATATTCCTCTTGAGCACCATCATAATTTTTCATCTAATTAAAACTAATAGTTTAAATTCAAAGGAAAAAGTTATCTGAGTCTATAAAAAGAATAAAATATTGGCCTTTACTTTGAAATATGAATTAACTTCCATGACTCCAAGGAGAAAATTAATTTAAAAAAAACAAATTTTCATGATGCTTATTATCACAAAATATCATTTCATTTCAATTATTGTTCATTAAATCTTTATCAAATTTTCATATACTTGTCTACAATGTAGTAACAATTAGAGAATATGAAAGATAACTTACTTGGAAATGGACTAATAGAAATAACTACTCATGAAATTTTATTTGCACCATATAAAGCATTCTACTTGCAAATCTGTAATATAAAGACTGCAAGGTAAATTTCCACTATTTAGGTTCTAAGGAAAGTGTTCAAAAGCTTAGTAAATTTGGTTGGTTATTCAGGTATTTTCTTTTCTTTTTAGTGCTATGGATTGAACCCAGGGCCTTGCATAGTGTGGTATTTTCAATACGAGATAGCAAAACTCTTCAACGACATCTTACATATCACCACCATTTACACTAAGCGCTGACACCAGCTGACTCTGCAACTGTAGAGAGATTTGTAGGCTGACTTTGCCACCAATATGTGATATAGAGATATAATTCCTACATGTGCACCTGGTGAATATTCAGATTGTTGTTTACTACTATCATAAACCAATATGGTTTACATGAAGACACTGGAAATCCATCCAGCTACAGTCGAGACAAAACTTACCGAGCACAATGACCACAGTCTTGAGAAGACTCATCATGGTGTCCCGATTCCGCCGCGGTCCAGAACTGTGCCGAGACATTCTCATAGTCCTCTGGCGAACGTAGCCAAAGATGTGAGCATAGAGAACCACCATGACCACGAAGGTCACCAAGTTGAAAATGGCCCAGAAGACTAAGTAAGAATCACTGTAGAGGGGTGCCATGTTGGAACAATTTTCAATATCACAGATACAGTTCCAGCCTACACTGGGGATAGCACCCATCACAATGGCCATTGTCCAGATGACCACAATGACCACCACCACCCGCCGGTTGCTCATCCGTGTGTGAAGCTGCATGCGGAAAACCGTAATGTGCCTTTCGATTGCAATCGCCAGTAAGTTGGCCACAGACGCTGTCAGACTGGTGTCGATGAGGCCCTGACGAAGGAGCCACGTGCTGACGCTCAGTCTCCGAGTATTGGGTCCCGTGTTGAACATAAGGTAGAAGTAGGCCAACCCAGCGAAAAAGTCTGCAGCAGCCAGATTAGCCATTAAGTAATAAATAGGAAAATGGAAGCGGCGGTTGACATAGATTGCCACCATGACCAGCAGGTTGGCCAGCATGATGAAGATACAGACGGTGATCCCAAGTCCCATCACCAGCTTGCTCACGGTGTTCCATTCTGTGGCGAGATACTTTCCACTCCGGTTATAAAAGAAGGCGATAGACTCATTGTAGAAGCACTGTGGTTGGTTCATGGCTGTGAACTAAAAGAGAAAGGAGGAAAGATGAAAAAAAGGAAGTAAAGAAGCCACAGATCCAAATTGAAAGAGGTATGTAGAACACAAGACTTCGACGGTAGGTACAGCTGAGAAACAAAAGCAAAGAATGTGAACATCTGATTCTGCATAACATCCTATGATTATACTGAAACCCTAAAGCTTCGCACAGTCCTCAGGATTAAAGACAGTTGGAGTTAAATAAACGATGAGGTCTCTACTTGGTGGTTGGATGTCACTGAAGACTACTAGAAAAGCCATGTGGTCCAGAAGTCTTGCTTAAAATACATGAGACAGACAAAATTTTGCAGAACATTGCAATTGGACTACTCACCATCGGGAAATCTATTTTGACCTGTTATTTAGGGAATCTGTAAACACAGGTGGTTTATAGATAGGGTGTCATTGCACTACTACTCTGCATTTCTTTCCTCACACAGTTATGTTCGATCTGTGACAGACGTTTTGTAATGCAGGTTCCCACAGGCATCAGGCCTGACATTTCAAAGAGGTCACTATGCATCAAAGGTCCTCAGGCCAAAGCCAGCATTTGCTGCTCAACATTCCTGTGGTCAGCACAGCCTCCCTCCACGATGCCTCCTCCCCAGAATAGCATTCATCAGCCCGCCTATGACGTCTGAGAACTTTCTTCTTCTTGGAGGACCTAATGTAACCTCCAAGGAGTAGCTGATATTTGACACTGCTCTACAAGAAGTGAAATATATTTAGATTAGATGAGGTATATCTTTTCAAATGTGGAGTGATACCGTTAACATGTTTACCTATTTTTCAACATGTTTACTGATTTTTCAACATCAGTGATGAGAACATATTTGCTTATTATTTGTATTCTCACTTGAATCCAGAAAGGATTGAGACCAACTAAAATAGAATAACATAGGTAGTCAAGAAAACTATTAAAACAAAATTTTTAAATGGAGTAACAAAGGACAAGCTAGAAAATTATATATCACAGACTAAATCAGTCTCTCTGAAACCTTAAGTTTGTCTGAGACTTCTAGAAACAGAAAGTATTTCTTGAAGACAGTTCATATTCTACTTATTTTCCTTCTGCTTTGCCTCTACTAAATTATTTAGTATGCATGACAGTTTTAAAAAATATTAAACCACTTTTATCAAATATTCAACTGAATGGATATCCACAGGTTATGGATTTCATGTTTACCAAACACTAGAAATTCCAAAAACAACGTGAAATGTGTAATGTCTTTTGATTTGTCCAGACATCGAAAATCTCTTTCCTTTCTAGAGTTGAATAGCTGTAGAAGACGCTTCTAACATTGCATGTAGCATGCTGCATAATTATTAATCTCTTTACTTTTCTGTTTATTGGAGAAATTACATTCCACAGGAAGAGAGAAGACACTGACCTACCCCTCTTGGTATCACAATGCCTCATTCATTAGAAATCAGAGAATTTGGCTTGGGTGTGCCACTCTACCCCCATCTTGCCATTACTCTGGGTCTAATTTTCTTGTCTTCTTTTTCTTGACCTCATCTTTAGTGACCTTCTATTCCATTACAGCTCAGCTGCCCACAGCCATGGTCACACCCTGGACTCTGGAAACGCCCATAACTATCTTCCTTAGGAAACATTTGAGACATTCTAATTGCTCATTATAATTTCCCCTTCGTAGAATTATCTCATTTGACCCCCAGTACTTCAGTTCTTCCAAGGTATCTATTTCCTTGACCCTTCTACTTTTTCCCAGTGGAATACCCTCTCCTTTTTGGTTATCCAGCTTAAATTCCATAGTAATTCATTTTAACCTCTTGATTGCTAACACAGGAACACAGTCTCTTCTTGAAGACACTAGGGTCAGGTGTCATTCAGAATGTATAAATAGTCTGGTTTTAAGAGCAGTTATATAGTACATATTCCACATATCACATTCCTACTAGAATTCAAAGCAGCATTCCATAATCACGCACATCAATTTGTGATATAAAACATAGGAGCATATTAAATTTGATAAGTGAAGGCTACAACATATCAATCAATTCAAAGTTTCACCACCAAATGAATTTATAGTAAGTCTTCAGTTTTCAGAGTTCCTTGAGCCTTGTAGATAAGGTAGCAGAGGAGTTCATCTTTTAATCTCTTTGCCCTGCTGTACTTTCAGAAGAAGATATTAGAACAACATCAGTCTTGGACAAATACAATTTGTTGCTACTTCCACATATACTAAGACTTCTGAGAAAGCTTTGAGAAAATTCACACATCTACAGATTGATACCAGTAGAAGTTCATGACATTTCTCCTTCACTGGGACATGAATGACACATGACAACCTGGATTTCTCCCTAATTATTACTCTCTATATTCTGCATAATTACTGTTATAAAATTATCTACTATTCTCGGACTTTTGAGCTCCTTCTTCCCTCTTTCCATCAGGAGTTGCTAAACAGAGGAAAACAGAAACCATCCGATTGGAATGCCTTCGCTTTTTCCTACCAAAAAGATAAAATTATCTGTGTAATACTCTACCCTGGCCTCAACAGAAGGGGTGTGTGCTTTACCACCCACAGGCTCTGAATCTCATCCCTTCCTACTATTTCAAGTACCTTGTATGATTAGTCGCTTCCTTTCTCCTCCATCCTCAGTTTCTTCCCTTTTTTCATCTCATTTCTTTTCCTTCCTTTTCTCCCTCCAACACCACTCTTTCCCATCAATGTTCCAGATTCTCTGACATCTCCAAAACAAGAGAGAGAGAGAGAGAGAGAGAGAGAGGGAGAAAGGGCTAAGCCAGGCAGTGGTTGGTGCATGCCTGTAATCCTAGTACTTGGGAGGCTGACAGGAGGATGGCAGGTTCAAGGCCAGCATGTAGTAACTTAGCAAGACCTTGTTTCAAAATTTAAAAAATAAATAAAAATAGAAAATAGAGTTGGAGTTATAAGTCAGAGAGATGCCCCGTTTCAATCCCTAGTACCAAAAAAAAAAAAAAGAGTCCACCATGATCTCATGTTCTCCTTCCCGCTTTGATTATTTTTCACCTTTAAATCAAAATCTTCTCTAATGTGTCTGCCACTGATTTCTCATAGTATGGCTTCTACCCCCGCCCATTCATTAAATCCATGCCTAGTCAAATTGTTGAGACTCTTGTAACTTTCCAAAGTCACTCTCACCTCTGAACAGCTAGTCTAACATAAGCCTTTCAATCCTCACCGTTGGCTTCCCCAAAGCATCAGACACATGACCCAGAGGCTCTTTTTGGAACGTTCTCTTTCCTTAGCTCCCATGACATCATATTCTCTTGAGTTTTAATTATTCTCCCTCACTTTTGAGGGTTTCTTTTCCTGTGCCCAATACAGATGTTTCTCACATGTGAAAAGTCCTTTTGCCACGTAAGGTAGCATACTCAGAGATCCTGACAATCAAGTAACAATGTCTTTGGAAGCATCATCAGGTACTCACCAGAACAAACTGAAAAACAATTGCTGAAATAAAAAACAGCACTCAGGCAATAAAGTGAAGTATAAAAACTACAGGAAATAGAAACGGCAAGTAGAAGACAAGAAATTTACCCAACTCTCAAAAATAAAAAGGCCTTGAGGCATAGCTCAGGGGCAGAATGTCCCTGGGTTCAATCCCTACTACCAAAAATAAATAAATAAACCACTTAATACACCAATAATAAATCAAAGTGGGAGAGGAGAATGTAAATATATATAAATTGTAGAAATTTTCAAAAATAATTTTAAAATATGTTGATTTTAAAAGTACCAAATTAGCCTAGTGTGGTGATGCACACTTGTAATCCCAGTACTTTGGAGGCTGAGATGGGAGGATCTTAGGTTGGAGGTCAGCCTCAGCAACTTAGCGAGAACCTGTTTCAAAATAAAAGAATAAAATAGGGCTGGGGTGTAGCTCAGAGGTAGAATGCTCCTGTGTTCCATCCCCAGGACTACACACACACACACACACACACACACACACACACACACAAGTACCAAATTAAAATAATACAAGTAGGATAGTGAATTTTTCATATTAGCGAAGAAATAAAAGTGAAAAGGGAAGAAATGATAAATAATACATAAAATAGCAATTTTTTTATATTTTAGCCACGTAGTATTTTAAATGAGTTCTCATCTTTAGAAAGTCATATCTATTGCAGAAAATGGGGGGGGGCAAAATTATACTCAGACATAACTCAGTAAATACTTTTTTTAAAAAATTACTCTAAAATCCAAATCAGTATAATTAGAAATTTCTCCACAGTAAGAAGTTACCAAACTTTGCCCTGCCCAAGAGACAAAAAAATATAAAGATACAATTACTCCATGCCAGGCATGGTGGCTCACCCCTGGAAGCCCAGCACTTGGCAGGCTGAGAAAGAAGGATGGCAGGTTCAAGGCCAACTTCAGCAACTTAGTGAACCTCTGTTTCGAAACAAAAAAATAAACAAAAAGAGCTGGGGGTGTAGCTCAGAGGTAGAATGCCACTGGATTCAATCCCCAGTACCAAAAAAAGAAAAGATAGAATTATTCCAAAATTAGATAGTCCTCTGTGGTGAGAAGTCCACCCTAGGCGCTTTTTTCATCCTCTAATCACTACCTCGCAGGACAATGGGCTGGGGAGAGGAGGCCGCGATGGCTGCTCCACAGAGCAAATGTTCCAAATCTCAGAACTCTACCTACCCTATCTGAGATCGCAGACGAGGTCAAAACAC
Organism: Graphiurus murinus; assembly: GCA_004027655.1. Lineage (NCBI taxonomy): Eukaryota > Metazoa > Chordata > Mammalia > Rodentia > Gliridae > Graphiurus > Graphiurus murinus. The sequence continues at coordinate 1,475 of PVLC010024447.1, read as the reverse complement.
ACCTGCCACGCCTACGCGCTGAAGGGGCGCCTGCGGTGGGCAGTTCATTCATTTACACCATATACACCTTCCGTTTGGTTCGCAAGCACTTATGGGAGGCCAGGTATGGACGTGGCGCCGCCTGATGCCTCGAGGGACAGCAGAATGAGACCCCTGAGCAGCGGTCTCACAGCACACAGCTCACAGTCCACCTGACGCACTTTTTAATCTCCTGCAAGGTAATCACATGTGTGTTCTCCGAGAAGAAAGAAACGGAACCGCTGGGCCTAAACTCGCAGACTAGTAATTACACCTCTGTGATTTAGTAAGTATTCAGGTAAGAATGTAAATAAGCACTCTGCTCACATACTCTAACAGAAGGGATTTATTTATTTATTTATTTATTTATTTATTTATTTATTTATTTATTTATTTATTTATTTTATTTATTTTTAGAACTGGGGCCAAAATCCAGGGGCATTCTACCACAGAGTTACACCACTAGCCTTATTTTAATCTTTTAATTTGAAACAGGGTCTCACTGAGTTGCGGAGGGCCTCACTAAGTTGCTGAGGCTGGTCTTGAACCTGCGATCCTCCCGTCTCAACCTCTCAAGTACTGGGATTACAAACGTGCCTCACCACGCCTGGCTCAAAAGAGAGATTTTAATGTACTCAGGATAACGAACCAGTAACAAGATATAAATCAGGGCTCCTTGGTTCTCCCTCTGATAAGACACAGCAATGGAGTGGGTAAGGGGCTAATGCTGGCCTTTGCTCACCAGGTATTTCCCTGATCCTGACGCCCACCAGTTAATTAGGTCTTCAGTATGTTCCCTAACTGCTTTGAGTCTCCATGTTCTCACTTTTACATTAAGATATGAACTGGGTGTGGTGGCACCCACCTGTAATCCCAGTACTTGGGAGGCTGAGACAGGAGGATTGTGGATTTGAGGCCAGTCTCAGCAACTTAGCAAGACCCTCCGCAACTTAGTGAGACCCTGTTTCAAAATAAAAAATAAAGTAGAGCTGGGGGTGTGGCTTGGAGGTAGAAGGCCACTGGGTTTAATCTCCAATACAAAAAAAAAAAAGTTAACTCAAGCATCAACTTCTTTTACATAGTAGTCATGTTAAGCCAGTAAAATGAGAAGAAAAAAAGTTATTTTTATCCTCAGATAATATAATCAGCTATCTAAAAAATATAAGGTAATCTATAAATAAACTATTAATTGAGTTAGTGCATTTGCTGTATGAAACATCAAGCCATATGAATCAACTGTATTTCTTTTTTTAATCTTTAAATGTGCTTTTATTGGTACATTATAGTCTCACATCATAATGTAAATCATGTTGAATCAACTGTATTTCTAACAGAAACACCAGAAAAAAATCTTTTAAGGTTTTTATTCCAAGAAAGAACACAATATTAAGATAAACAGATAAAAAGTATATATCTAAAACTTTTAGAAGAAAATAAAAATACATTTACCAACCTAT
>PVLC010024446.1:0-24611 GCA_004027655.1 Graphiurus murinus | reverse complement strand
TTGTCCTCTTATCAGACCCAAATGAAGACATTAGAGGAAAAAACCTACATACCAATATTTCTTATGAACAAAATATTAGTAAATCAAATTCTAAAATGCATAAAAGGGAATTATGGGGTTTATGCCAAGAAGGCAGGTTAACATTCAATAATCAGTCTATGTAATTATCTGTATAAAAAAAGTTAAAAGTAAAACCATATGCTCATCTAATAGATGCGAATAAAACATTTGACAAAATCATTCATGCCCAGTAAATACTTTTAGAAAACTAAGGATAGAGGAATACTTCATTAACTTTATAAAAAGCAAGAACCTACAGTCAACTTCATAATGACTGATAAAAGATGAAATGAATGCTTTCTTCCCCCTATAATCAAGGGGGGAATAATAAGTATGCCCACTTTCTATTCAGAATTATATTGGGGGATTTTAACCAGTGGAACAATGCAAGAAAAAGAAATAAAAGCATTTAAAAGTAAGATTAGAGGAGAAAACACCTTGTTCGAAAATATCATGAAATCTACATGTAAGCTACTAGAAACTAGAAATAATGAGTTTGGCAAGTTTGTAGGAAGCAAGATTAAAATAATATATTAATTATATTTCTAATCATTCCCTTTATATTGACAGGGATTTTTGTAAAACATGATAAACTGATTCTATAATTAATATAAAAACACAAATGAGCTATAGTAGCCACAATATCTTTGAAGAACCAACAAATTTAAAGCGTCAGCACTACCTAACTTCAAGACTTATAAAGATTTAGTAATCAAGACAGTGTTGTAGCAATATCACATGAGACAAATCAGTAAATGAAAAAGAATAGAGATTGGAAATAGATCCTAAATATATGGGCTACTTATTTTTAGCAAAGGTACAAAGAAAATTTAGTGGAAAAGGGATAGTCTTTTCAAAAAATGATGCTATAATTACTGGTTATCCACATGCTAAATAAATAAATAAATTATAATTCAAATCTCATACATAAATTAATTCAAAATGGATTATAAACATAAAATAAAACTATAAAACTTTTATATGAAAACATCAGAGAAAATATTTTTAACCTTAGTTTAGGCAAAGATTTATTGGTTATGACACCACAATTACATTGCATAAAAAATAATTGAAAATTGATAATTGGACTCCATCTAAACTTTAAACTTCTGTTCTTGAAAGACATTGATAATTGTATAAAAATAATAATCCCATACCAGGAAAAATTATTTGCAAAACATACACCTAACAATAGACTTATACCCAGGATATACAAAGAACTCTCACAACTCAAAAATAAGAAAACAACAGGCAAATGGAAAAATAAATCACAATTTGTCTGTGCAATTAAATATTACTTAACTATAATTAGGCTGAATGAAAGAGACCTAAGGAAAATAGAATACATACTACATGATGCTATTTATTTAACACTATGGAAAATGCAAACTAATCTACACTATAGATAAGGGAAGGTAGGACAGCAACAGAAGGTAGGGATTACAAACAGCGTAAGGACACTTTTTCCTAGGTGAAAGACATGCTCATCATCTCCAGACAATGATGTTTATACTGGCTGCATTTCCAAAAATGCCTGTAGATCAACAATCTTCATGGCCACCTAAGGCCTCTCCTAGCCTGGTGTTCTAATTTCTATCTGATATGATAACTGACTCCAGGAACAGAAACCAAGCCACCTTTATCCTGCCCAGAAGACTCAAGGAAGAGAACTACGTGATACTGACAGGAGTATGACAGTGGAAAGTGACACAGGCTGGCTTCCCAAAGGGATTCCCACAAGAAAAGGCAGATCAATTATTGATTGGGTGGTACCACCCAATTACTAATATATGAAGTCCCAGGAGACATGTAGATATCCTGAGAGAATTGCACATTTTAAATAAAAGCTGTGAGACAAATGGAAGCATCTACTGTCTACAAGTCTCAGTTCTTGAGAGAGACCACCACTTAGAGACATTATACATGATGGCAGAGGAGCTTAGGAGTCCAGAGAGTGCAACAGGCCAGGTGTCAAACTTGGTAGACAGGAGTATTTGGGAGGATAGAGGTTCTCTCTTTTAAACTAGAATCAGTCATCCAGCATGATTTATTCATAGCATCTGAGTATGATGGCTTAAACTTCACTCTGCTACTCACAGAGAATGAAGAGCCATTTCCATTTGGGAAATCGGATGGAATTGAAAACCCAGACACTCTAGATGGGGGCTCAAGTCAATTACAATAATCTGAGTGCATAACCAGGCCTTTAAAACTCCACTGAAGAATATGGTCTGTAAAGAGAGGACATATAAAGGGCTTGTAGAAATGTAATTTCCTCCATAAAGAACAGTACAGAAGTATCTTGGGGGTATTGAGCCCTAGAGGTAAAATATACTCAATCATTCATATGAGTTGACTGAGTTAAAAGGAAAAAGTACTATCAAAGGTCAAAATATACATCTGTGTTTCATCTAAATAAGAAGTTACAAAATTATTAATTTTAAAATCTTAGAGTTCCATTGAAGTATTTCCCCCCCCACCACCACCACATAGAAAAGTGACAAACCATTTGAAATGTGACCAAAAATACAGTATATTAACAGAATGTTAAATAACAGATTTGGCTCTGGCTAGTTTTAGTTTATATGTCTAGTGACTAAATGAATAAATTGATTGTTTGGTCTGGGGGCTTTGTGGGGTGATGTTTGAAGATTATGTACAAAATTTGATACAAAGTTAATGGTTTCAACATTATAAAATTCAAAAGAAAACTTCAAATAATTGTTTTTTATTTCTTTATATGCCATTATATAACAATGCTGGAATTAGATAACTTAGTATTTGGATTTTTCTTTATGCACACAGTACATGATCTATTTTTGCCCTTGGAGGAAAAGGAGACAAAAAAATAACAGAGTGAAGGGGAAACAGATAAAACTACTAAACTGTGGTTGACTATTCCATGTAAAAGGGTAGACAAAATGACCCAGACTGCTCCAAATGGATCTTACACAATGCTAAGTGGAATTGCAGAATTCCAGTAAGCAGAATTGCTAAGCAGAAAACATGTTTATAGCACATCAAAAGTCAACAATTTCCACAGGTTTTTATTTTCCAAAATAAATTGTTTAGGAAATAAGAGTAGCTATTGGCTTTGTTTCTATGGATTTTTAAAAAGAACACATGGCAGTACCTTAGGGAAACACCTGCCAGTGTAGTGAAGGCCAATGGTTTGAATCACCAGAGTAACATGAGCAATTTCCATACTATCCACAACGCAGAAGCCATTAGCTGCCCTTTGCAAGGTAACACATTGATTTTACTCCCTTTAAAAGATATTTCACTTAAATTGTACAAATACAATTTACAACAATTAGCAGCAGTGTGTTTCTTAAACAGTGAAGCCAGCCCCAAATGGGCAACACACAAACTACAATTTCTATTTCAGCAGATGGAAAAGGAGTCCAAATTTTATATCCACTTTTATACCCTTTGGGTTTTCTTCCAATATTTATACTACAAAAATACTTTAACATGAAAATACATTTTGTCTAATACATACATATACAACTGAAAAAGACAAAATGTTGATATTTAAACTCTAGTACTGTGAGCACTGATTTATTTTTCTTTTTTATTGTACCCCTGAAATGCTAATGGCAAAGACATTATACTCCACTGGATGGACTCTGTTACTGCACAACGTGGCTCTCAGAGCATTTTGCTGAACTATTGGCACCTCTCCTGGCAATAAAAAATATCTCAAAACTCCATAACTTGCAAATTATTTTTAAAGATAATTCTTTAATTGCCTTCCACATTGTTGAATGGCAAATACTGAGGACCATGACCTGGCCATCACCTATACAGGCATGAAATCACCTTGAAATTGCACAATAGGATCCATGCTCCATAAGGAAGCTTTATCTTAACTAGTATCTTTTCAGTTTATCTTTATTGGGTTTATAATTTACTTAGTTTATTTTAGCTTTAAATTTTCAGGAAAATTAAATGGGGAAGGTAGACAGAGTGACCTTATACTATTTTACCCAGTTTTCTTCATTATTAATTAGCACTTTCCATAAATATGGTATATTTGTTACAATTGATGAACCAATTACTGATTCTTTTAAAAAATGTAGCCATATATAATATTTATGTATTACACATATTTTAATGTAATAATAGATAGAGTCAGGATCGAATCCAGGGACATTCTACCTCCAAGTTAAGCCCAAATTTTTATTTGTTTATTTATTTTTTACGGTACTGGGGATGGAACCCAGGGGCATTCTTCTACCTCCAAGCTACACCTCTAGCCCTATTTTATTCTTTATTTTGAAACAGGGTTTCACTAAGTTGCAGAGGGCCTCACTAAGTAGCTGAGGTTGGCTGAGAACCTGCGATCCTCCTGTCTTATTTTCCATAGCCATATATTTCACCTAAAGTTCTTTTTGTGTTCCAGAATTCCATCCAAGATGTTACTTTACATTCAATCATCAGTTCACCTAGGTTGCTCTTGGCTGTGGCAATTTCTCGGACTTGCTTTAGTTTGTATTTATTTTATGTTTTTCTCATGATTGGACTGAATTTGAGGATTTTTGGAAGGATTACCACAGAGATAAAGTGCCATTCTCGCCAAATCGTATCATGGTTATGTGTTATCAATATTACGTATCACTGTTTACTTTGATCATCTGACTGAGGCAGTACTTGATGGTTTTCTCCACTTCAATCATTTTTCTCTTTTTTTGCACTAAATGGAAGGAAAATCAGTCACTCTGCATCTGATGAGGAGGAAGTTCTGTTCCCTCTTTTTGAGAGAGTGGCTACAAAAATTATTTTGAATTCTGAGAGATTTGTCATTTCTTTCCTTTTATTTATTTTCATTACTTCATATCATTATAGGCTCATGCATATTTATTTGATACTCTAGGTTATAAACAAATACTACTTCAGTTTGTTGCTCAACTTGTTTGAGTTCCAGCTTTGGCCTTTGGTAGATCTTTCTGTTGGCCCTGATTCACTTTGACCTACACACATAATTCTGGGTTGATGGAGCTTTTTTAATTTATATTTCCTTACTTTCTAGCATTAAAGATGCTTCATGATTTGTGTGTGTATGTGTGTGTGTGTGTGTGTGTGTGTGTGTGTGTTGCTGTAATCTGAAATCAGCCATTTCTTCAAAAAGCCATAGTTCCTTTTATTGTACATAAATAGAAACAATGATCAGAGAACTAGGTGTGCTTGTCAATACTGGAGTGTCCATTTTTCTAGGCCTTCTCAACTGATCAGAGCAAGGCACTATATGCTTATACACTAAACATGTTATATTCATATATATTTATGAACATTTCTGCATGTAGACATTTGTATCCCCATATTAAACTGCACATGTTTTCTTTCTGATGTTACCATGGTAGCATCTTACCTTTGCTTATTGAGTAACCAGGTTTCCACCATTCGCCATTCATTTGATTGCTTACTTGCAGTAAACATGAATAGCAGCATCAGAATTGTTAACCTATACTGCTGTGGGGAAAAGAACTTTATCAACTGGTATAGTGTTTATGCTCAGTTTCTTTCACCTTTAGTCTTGCAGATTCTTCCCATTCCAAAGTTATATACGTCAGCACCTTTTCCCCCTGTCTTCTTCAGTGAGGATGTTTTATATATTTGTAATACAATAATGTTGCTTTGTCACACTCTGAATTCTATCCTGTGATCATCAAATCTTCTAATTTCTTTATATATGTGTGTGTGTGTGTGTGTGTGTGTGTGTGTGTATTTTCATTTTCTCTGCTATCAAGTACCATGGTTTTGACAGATACATTGTGTCATATATTTGCCATTACAATATAATATGGAATAATTTCACTGTCTTAAAAATCCTATGTTTTAATTACTCAACCGTCCCTTTTTCCCCACATAATCACTTGCAAATACTAATCTTTTTACTGTCTCTATAGTTTTGCCTTTTCCAGAATGTGACTGAATTGTACATTATGCATTATATAATTCATTTGTGTTTTCTTATAAGTCATTTTAGATGAATATTTCATTGCATACACATACTAGAGTTTATTCATTCACCTATTGAAAGATAACTTGATTCTTTTCAGTTTTTGGAGATTGTGAGTAGAGTTGCTATAAACTTTTGTGTACACATAGTTTTCAAATTAATTGGACTTATAGCTAGGAGTATGATTGTTTTATAATGTGGTTAGAATATGTTTAGTTTTGCCAACGGGTATCAAACTTTCTTCCAAAGTTGCTGTATCATTTTCTATTCCTATCAGCAATTAATGAACTTCTGTTATTCTTCATCCTCACCATTAATTTGTATTGTTAGTTCTGTTTCTAGTGTAATTGTAATCTGGAAACATATTGTATGATTTCTATTCTTTGAAATTTATAGAAGTGTTTTATTATACAGTATGTTGTCTATCTTGGTGACCATTACATACAAGCTTGAGAATAATGTATATTATGCTGTGGGAAGGAGTATTCTATAAATATCAATCAGATCTAATTCATCATTAGTATTTTTCAGGTCAGATTAAACATTATGAATTTTTTGCATGCTCGATCTATCAATAAATTACAGAGTAATATTGAAGTCTCCACGTATTACAGTATATTTGGTTATTTCTCTTTTTAGTTTGATCACTTTTTGCCACACATGTTTTGATACTCTGTTATTAGGTACATGTACAGGTAGGATTATTTTGTCTTCTGAGAGAATTTACTCTTTCATCATTATGCAATGCACTTCTTAATCCTGATAATTGCCTATGTTTTGAAGTTTGCTTTGTCTGAAATGAATATATCTACTCTTTAATTTGATTAATGTTATATAGTATAACTTTCTCCATCACTTTAATTTGAACCCAATTCTTTATATTTGAAGTAGATTTTTTGTAGATAAAATTTAGTAATAAGATATAACTAAGTTATTTTTCCACTCAATCTGCATCTGATGCTTAAATTTTTAATCCATTTTTATTTTATTATATTTTATATAGATATGAGATGAGCTTACATCTTCATGTATGCATGTGCATAATTATTATTATTATTTTTTTTGTGTGTGGTACTGGGGATTGAATTCAGGGGCATTCTACCTCCGAGCTACACCCCCCAGCCCTATTTTTTATTCTTTATTTTGAAACCGAGTCTCACTAAGTTGCGGAGTGCCTCACTAGGTAGCTGAGGCTGGCCTCGAACCCTGATCCTCTGGTCTCAGCCTCCCGAATGCTGGGATTACAAGAGTGCACCACCACGCCCGGCTATTTATTCATTTAATATTGTGAATGGAATTATTTCCTGATTTCTTTGTAAGTTCATTATTGATATATAGAAAAATCACTCATTTTGTATAAGGATTTTGTATCCTGCATTTTACTGCATTTGTTTACAGTTTTAATAGTTTTTTGTAGAATCTTTAGGTTTTTCTATATTTAAAATGATATCATTTGAAAACAGGATAATTTGGCCTCCTTATTTTCTTTTTGCATACAAAAGAAATTGCTTTGGCTAAAATTCCTACTAATATATTGAATGGTAGCCGTGACAGTAGACATCTTCATCTTGTTCATGATCTTAGAAGAAACGTTTTAGTTTTCCCCATTCAGAATGTTACTGGCTATAAGCTTGTCATATATCGCCTTTATTATGTTATGTTATCCTTCTACATCTAATTTTACATGAAGTGATGTTAATTTTTATCATCTATTTCCTCTGCATCTATTAATGTTTTGTCAGGGAAAGCCCTTCCCTAGTCAACCAATTCATATATTCTGAAACCTGGAAACTGAGGCTAGCTGAAAGTGGCTCTGGGCAGGCTTACTGCTGGAATCTTTGGGTAGCTTTGTCTGGTATTTAGGTCAGTTAGTGGGCAGGCCTGTGTCTGGCGCTATAGGGGTGGGTCTGGATCCTGGGTCTATAAAAGTAAGGTTGGATTCTGGGACAATAGGGGTCAGCCTGGTAAGCCAATATAAACAAGTAGGCCTGGATCCTGGGTTCATATGGTAGGACGGAGGCACCTAGAGACTATGTATATAGGTAGCATCCTGAAGCCTCTGTCCAAGGAAGCTGACCTGGTGCTGGGAAGTGCTTTGAGTTTGAAATCACAAGTTGGCCTGGAATTTAAAACTATAGGAGTTCATGGATCCTTGGTCCATAGACTTAACCCAAATTCTGTGGATGTAGGGGTTAGCCTGGCAATAGGTCAAAATTGGAGCCTGAGTCTCCAGAAGTGGTCCTGGGTCCACAGGGGTCAGCATGGATACTGAGGATATGGGAAATCTAGAGCCTGGAACCCTGGGAATTTGTCTGGAGCTTTAGGGCTGGCTTGGTGGTGAAGTGGGCCTATGCACAGGATACACAAGGGCCAGCTTGGCACTAGAGTTCATTATAACCAACCTGGGGCTGGAATCTACACTGAAGTTAGGTGCTCATTTTACTCTCCTTCACCTATGTGGAAGTATCTCTCTCCACATTGCACTGACTGAACTTGAAGAAGGAATAATGTAAGTGAAATTGTCCTTCCTGTACTATTCCATGTGACTTTTTTATTTTTCTCATCCACTCAAGTGCTATAATCTCTCACCTGGATTTCATGGTCCTTATGAAAGTGTTATTTTGCATGAATATTTATTTAAAATGATATTTCTGCAAAGAGAAAAAACCAGCAAGTCTTATTCTGCCATCTTGCTGATATCATGCTTTCTACAACAAGCATTTTGATTTTTTATTTGTTTTGTTTTGTTTTGTTTTTTAGGGTTTTTTTGTGGTACTGGGGATTGAGCCCAGGAACATTCTACCTCTGAGCTACATCCCCAATCCTATTTTTTATTCTTTATTTTGAAACAGGGTCTCATTAAATTGCAGAGGGCCTCACTAAGTAGCTGAGGCTGGCCGTGAATCCAGATCCTCCTGTCTCAGCCTCCCAAGTACTGGAATTACAAGCGTGCACCACCAAGCCTGGCTAACAAGCATTTTTAACTAATTGAAATCCACCTTAAAAACTACACCACTTCATCATAGTGTAGTTTCCTTCCATCAGAGTATTGCCAATTTCTACTTCTTATAGCACTGTTGTCATTCATTTCATTTATCAATATGCTATCATTGCCAAATATATTTTTACTATTATCATTTAAACATCCATCTTTTATATTAAGGATATGAAAAATAAAAGGTTATACTTTACCTTCATTTATTTCTTCTCCAACACCTTTCTTTAGGTAGATCTGAATTTTTTACCTACTTTGTTTCTCTCCTTGAAAAATTTCCATTAACATTTTTTACCAGGTTGTCTCCTGGTGATAAATCCCCTCAGGTCTGTTTGTTTGGGAATCTTTATTTTTCCCATCACTTTCACAGATAATTTCACTGAATATAAAATCACAAGCTCTTTTTTTTTAGTTTGCTTTATTCTACATACTTCTTGCTTGCACAATTTCAGATTAAAAGTATTCTATAATTTTTCTTTGTTACTTTACTGGTAAATTTTTTGCTTGTTTTCCTGGCTTCTTTTTAGGTATTATTATTATTATTATTATTATTATTATTATTATTTATTTTAGTTTAACTATGACATGACTATATGTAATTTTTTGAGAATCTACAAACCTTAATGTTAACTGAGGTTCCCAGAGAGTTGTAGTTTGATATCATTAATTTTGGAAAATTTTGTGCCTTTATACTTCAAAGATTTTATGTTTCATTCTGTCTTCTCCCTATGATAACCCAATTGCATGTATGTTATAATATAGAAATTGTCCCATGGTTCTTGGTAGATTTTCTCTACTTTTCTAATTTTTACTTTTCTTCATATTTTGGTTGAGAACATTCAACTGACATATAGTCAAGGTCATTGATTGTTTTCTTAGCAATTTCCAGTCAAGTGATTATCCTATAAAGGACTTATTGCACTTCTGTTACAGTATTTTTCACTTTTTTAGCATTTTCTACATTCTTTCTTAAATTTTCCATTTATCTACTTACATTCCAACTTGTTTTTTGTACATTTTTTACTTTTCTATTACAGCCTTTACTATCTGAAGCATAACTGTTTTAAATTATCTATTGATAATTCTAACATGTGTCTTATTTGAGCCTGGTTTTAATGTTTACTTTTTCTCTCCAGACTTTGTTTTTCTTGCTTTCTTTAGTGTGCTAGGTAAGTTTTGTTGAAAGTTGGAGACATGATCCATGGGATAATAGGAACTGAGGTAAACAGGTCTTTAGTGTGAGATTTCATGTTAATCTGGCTGTAGCTACAGCTTCCAGAGGGTTTAAATTTCTCTGTTGTCCTTTTATTTTTGTTTGCCTGTTTGTTTCTGCTGTGAACCAAGCTAAGTACTTCTCAGAGATAGTCTGTATCTTGTAACTCTCCCATCTATAGTCTGCTTTTATACTGGAGCCCATTAGTATGTTAGCAAGGTATGGGGAGGGGGAGGGAAGAAACATTATATAATCTCAAGATTAAATTTCACTTAGCCTGTGTCCTTGGGCTGTGCCCAGCACAAGTGTTTCTTGGGAAGTTGCAGGAAATCGTTTTCCCTGCTAAGGTGACATAAGAAAACTAAAGCTGTCTGGAATGAGAGAAATATATTTTATTCAAGTGGAATAAAGTGGCTACCATATTTTCCTCTGGAAAGTAGGTCTTTGTTATGGAGATCACTCTGAACATATTTTACAATATATGACCAGAGAATCCCATAGACCTTCTGGGGTAAAACCTTTGAAGCTGTAGCTTCCCCCTAGACAGTGGTACCCAGGACATCCTCACTCTCATCCACACTTAGCCTCTAACAATTTGTCAAAATATGTTTCTGTTGGTTTCTGTTCTCAGCAAGCAAATCTCATCTGTGACTCTCTAATTTTACTTCTTTCTCCAGATTTCAGAGTGGTGGGTTTTCCCTATGACCTCAGATACTAGGACAGTTGAAGGGAAGTAATGAATTTTCGGTTTGATCAAATCTTATTTTAAAGCATGGCTTCCAACCTCCTTTCATATTGGAGCTAACTCCAGAAGTCTAGATAGTGTAATATTTTAAAAAGCAATGTTCTGGAAGAAATAATACAATAAATTCTTACCCTTAATATGTACTGGGCACCACATTTGTCCTTTATATTTGACCCATTATTTAAAAGAAACAACAAACCTATAAGGTAGTTGTCAGGCAACCTTGTTTTCAATACTATATTCTTTTCACTAAATCATGCTGCCTTGTCGCTCAGAGACATTGGTCTCCCACGTCTAAGTGGAAATAATTATACAAAAATATTTTATTCAGCATAAAACATGTTGTTCAGCAGGATTAAACTGTATTAATTACTGGAACACTGTTCGACATACAGACTCCATGTTGAGAAAAGGCCTTAAGACTTCTATTAAAGCCCCCCTTTTTTTCTTGTTTGGTCTTTAAATAAATTACATTTTATTCCTATACCTCTGGAATAAGATTAGGATATTTTAAAATAATGAAATGACATTTTTTAAAAGGTTAATTCTGAGCCAATGGAAAAATGTGCTTATATTTCAAATAAAGAGAAGTTTGATAGAACAATTGCCAGGACACAAAAATCCTTACTAACATATGAGTACTGTACCAAAAAAAAAAAAAAAATGTTGCAACATATGGCACTGTATTTTCTTCAGGAAAACAAGCCTCCTGAGACCCAATTCTTTGATACTAATCACAGCAGTAATTAGAGATGATGTTGGTTAGTGTTCATGAATGCTTTCCATGTTAAGTGCAAATACACCACCAAAGTGTCTTCCTTCTCCCACCCAGGTGGTGGCCTGAAAAGTTCATCTCTAATACTGGTTTCACTATTACTTATTCTTAAGTCTTGTCATATACATTTCCCAGCGTGAAACCAGAAAACTATTTATTTGAAGTCAAAGAAAAGACTTCCTTTAATTATAGCTATTTGGCCACTAAATAATAGTTCTGAAGTTTGAGGAAAAGCCACACAAGTGGGAAGTGGTTTTAAAGCAGGTTCAAGCTTTAAAAACTAGGTTTACAAAATAAGAATCTAAATAAAAGATCTCGCACAGAGTCCCACAGAATTCTTCAGCATATTTATGTAAATTGAACACCAAATTTGAGAGAGAAGAGGAAACCTAAGCTAAAAGGCTTTATATTCAGAAACACTGATGTCAAGATGTTATTGGAATAACGCTGCATTGTGACCAGGCTGTTTTCAAGTATCATGGAAAGATTGTAATTAGGAGAGAGTGGGCAGTGTTGCTGGCAGAATTTTGTGTTGTAAATGCAGGGGTCAGTGGAAGCAAGTTGGCAGCACACAATGAGGAAGTCAAATTAGAAATGAGGAAAGAAAGAAAGAAAATTTCTCTAATATTTCTCACAGAGGGTAGGAGTGGGAGCAGAATAGAATTAGATGACAGAGGGAATTTTTGTGAAAATCATGAGGCTTACTAGTAATCTTTTTTTTTTTTTTGAGAAGCCTGAAAATGTATTATTCTTTTTACTCTTGTCATTATTGGTCAGTGAGAAGGTTAATGTCACTCTGGAGTTTCATGTGAAGGACTCATAAAATTTCCTGGCTTCATGCAATGCAACCAGACAAGTCCCTAGGAAACTCACTAGCAGGCAGCAGTGTAAACTCACCAGCCCATGCTGATTGGCTAGTAGAGCGGTCTCCTAGGTATGAGGCTGTGAAGAGAGGAGAGCAGAGTCCTGATGAATTGACTGATGGGTGGCAAGTTAGGTGTGGGCAGACTGAGTGTTTCCAACAAAGACAATGGAGGCTCCTTGTAAAAAAAAAGCTGCACATTGCAACTTCTAGAGGTCGCTGATAATACTTTGCTGTCCTCTGGATAAGTCATGCTTCTAACATTTATAGAGGCTAAAATTTTAACCTGGTTAAACATGCTTTGGCTCTTTCCTTCCTTAGTTGTCACTAGACATTTGTAACTAGCATTGAATAAAGTTCACAAAAGGTTGTCCGAAACATCTGTTATGGTAGATGTTTCTCAGAATGTTGCTTATTGTGAAGCTAAATATATACTCTAGTTGATTTTTTATTATATGTGCTAACAGAGAAGAAATAAGAGAGTAAGCAATCCCAATCACCAGGAGAATGGTATGTGCATGTGTGTGTGTGTGTGTGTGTGTGTGTGTGTGTGTGTGTGTGTATGTGCTGGTATGTGTGGATATATATATACATATATATATATATATACATACATATATATATATAATTCACAGAAGATATTTTAAATATGGCTTAGAAATGCCTTCTATGATATTTTTCCAGAACATGTAATTTTATAATTTTGAATAGATTCCTTCCTTAGAAACCCTTCAGCCAGTACCTATAGGATAAAATCCAAAATCCTTAATATGCCCATTATGATCTACAAACTGCTATGTTTTAATAGGTCTCCTTCTCCAATCATACTAAACTATTTGCAGTTCCTTTAATCCCTATAGCTTTCATATTCATGAACTGAAGTGTGACCAAAATTCCCCACTCTTCTTTTTTCACCAAGCAAGTTTTTTCTCCCCTTCCATATTAAACTCAGTCTCTCCTCTGTGGATATTTTCCACCCTCTAGCCCAGTTCAGTGGGAGATACTAATGAGATCTCCTCTGTATTCTTTCACAATTTTGTTCCTACTTCTGTCTCAGAACTGACAGCACCATAGAATAATTGCGTGAGCTACTTGAGGCCAGGAACCAGTTGGAATTCCCAGGGACCCAAAATAGCAATGAATGGTAAATGAATAAAAGACCGAGGTATGAAAACAGAGGGCAGATAGGAAGACTGCAGGAAAAGAAAGACTTTGGGATTTATCTGTTACAGGAGAAATCCACACAGTACAAAATCTCCCCAGAATGAATTCAGATGTGCATTTACCCTCTAGATTAGAGACCAGAGAGGCCATTTACATAACAGTTTCCCCAAACAAAAGTCAGTTTTCCAAGCACACCCGACAAGTGATTTCTAGGGAGGACACCTCCACTGTCTCAAAAGGAAGACAATTCCATTCTTGAATCTTTTTAGTTGTTAAGAAGTTGTTTTGGTTTATTTCTTTGTTTTTTTCAAATATTAAATATTAAACCAAAATCTTTTTTTTATGTCAACCTAGCTTTTCTCTCCCAATTTTGAAGTTAGAACTTGCCAATAGGCATAAAGAATAAAGTCAACATAATTCACATAACAAGTCATCAAATATCTAAAATCTAAGATCTGAGGTAAGTTACTTGAACTCTCCAAGACTCATTTTGTTGTTGTTTCTTTTTTGGAATCATTCTTATTTTTTTTTTTTTTTTTTTTTTTTTCGGTACTGGCGGTAGAACCTGGGGGCATTCTACCTCCAAGCTATACCCCCAGACCTATTTTTTTATTCTTTACTTTGAAACAGGGTCTCACTAAGTTGCAGAGGGCCTCACTAAGCAGCTGAGGCTGGCCACGAACCCAGATCCTCCAGTCTCAGCCTCCCAAATGCTGGGATTACAAGCGTGCGCCACCATGGCCGGCAGAACCATTCTTTTTAAAATCTTTAAACAGAACAAAATTCACATGGTCATAGTGAGGATGAAATGAAAGAAAATACATAAAGCAGCTACAACAGGAATAGGTAAAAAAGTACACACACACATACACATTCACACACACACACACACACACACACACCTATTATGTTATTATAGCTTTGCTGTTGTAATTTGAATATTCCTATTTTATATCCTTCTCTTTATTCAGTTAAATATCTCCTACTTATTTTAACCACTGATCATTTAAAGTTTCCTTCAACATCTTGGCTGCCCTTGTCTTAATACATGCCAGCTTGTAAAAGTCCCTCTGCTAACAAGGTGTCCAGAATGGTGTGCATTACAGCACAAATGGATGAAACAGCACAGAATACAGTGGAATTATTTTCTTTCTTGATGAGACACCAGTTTTCCATTAGAGGAACAACATTTACATTAGTTTCTTTGACAGCTTCATGATACTATTGATTTATTTTGAGTTTCCAGTTGACTAAAATCCCTAGGTTTCCTGTGAATGAAGCACTCCAATTCAGATTTCTACCACTATAATTTTGTACAGTTGGTCATTTTGAACAAATATGTAGCATTTCCACTTTAATCTAATTATTTTTCTTTTTCTTGGGAATAGTTAATGGGATATTAGCAATCACTTTGTTTTTGATTAGAAGACAGAATATAAAATGAAGAAAATAAATTTTGACTTGGATTGTGGAAACAATTAAATGACATATAAGTTTCAAAACATATTGCCTTGAATGTAGTAACTTCTTAATAGAGTATACTTTTCCCTGATGTAATATTCAAATTGATTTCATAATTAAGATTTCATATATTCTAGGATAGAACTAAAACAGAATACTTCTCAGTCATAAAAACCAGTACCACAAAAACAAACAAATAAACAAAAACCCCTGACATCAATCAAGGGTGTGTGTGTTCAGGAATTATAGATCCATTTAATTCTGCTATTTTATATAATTTCTGATGATCTTATATTGATATTGTAACTACATTTGATTATGGTATCCTTTACAAAAAAAAAATGTGAAAAGCTCACTAACACTCAAGTATACATTATGACTTCTGTTGCGATCAGTGTGTGTGTGTGTGTGTGTGTGTGTGTGTGTGTGTGTGTGTTATGATTGCCCAGGGATACAAGCATAGTAGCAGAACATTCCCAGAAAGAATTGGTTTTCTTCAGGCTGTTCTCCTCTCTGTAGGGCCCTTAGTCTCTCCGAGGTGCTTCTCTGTGCTATTTTTCAATATAACTCTGCCTGGAGATACATATACTGATTGTGCTAAAATATTAGTAACAAATTCAAGTTTTAATTCTTTTGGAAATGTTTTTATATTTTAACAAAAGAAATGGGACTTTCATGACCTAGAATGGCTATCATAACTTGATAGGATTCTAAGTGGCTTAATTTTTGCAAAGTCTTTTTGGCCACATCTGAAATAGCACCATAGATTAACTAGTCCGTTGATAAAGCTGATAAAGCACATGATGTACAATATTAATTCAAGCTTTCAACAAACATGTACTGATCATCTGTTACATGTGCCAGGCTCTAATGATAAACGGTAAGCAAGACAGATATGGTTCCTCCCCTTGTAATGTCTCAGTATATTGAGAGAGACCATAAACAAACTAGCTCAATATAGTTGGTGGTGATAATTGGTAGGATAATATTTTAAGACACTAAAGTTACTCTTTCTAACTTTATATTTTATATATATATATATTTTTTATATTTTCCCTTTTCCTTTCCTAATTAGGGACAGATGGTAAATCAGTGGCAGGGAATAAGCAAACTAAAAAATAAAATAGCATTCACTTTCCTTCTTGGCTTTTGTTTCTAATACCAAATGTAATGGAGGAAATTGGGATAGATGTTCTTAAAGGAGGAAGAAGGGTGTGCCTCTGAAAAATCAAAAAGGACAGGCTTCCCTTGAAAATAAAAGTGGTCCCCAGAGTGGGGAAGAGAGAGGACTTCAGACTCTAGGAAAAGTGGGGACAGGAAGATGTCTCTGGTAGCACCCCAGACAGGAGATAGGGCCTCAGAGAGAAGGGGCCCTGTGGTCTCCAGGTCTGTAGCATGGAGAATGGAGCAGACTCTTAACCACGATGACAGGGCCTATAGGCTACCCTGGATTGTTCCACCAACTTGAGGGGAAAGGCCCCAGACTGACCTTATAACCCCTCTATACAACAAGGATATCTGCTAAAACTTAAAATGTATATTTCAGGCATGTTTGAGTTCTTATAATTAAATTCATAATTCTTTAAATCCTACGAGTGAAATAAACAGAATATTATGATAGAAAGTAAGTGGTTAGGACAGATATTTCTGAGAATACATTTTCACCTATGACCTGAAGGATATGAAACAGTCAGTTATGTAAACAGCTGGAGGAGACCAACCCAGGCATAGGTGCAGTCGGAGCGCAGTCCATTAGATGAGGAAGACCTTGGCATGTGTAAGGGCCTGGAGAAAGAGCCAAGTGGTGAAAGCACAGCGAGTTAAAGGTAGAGTGACAAAAGGTAAAGACAGCAGAGGCCAAGCTATGCACGATTTTCTACAATGTCTCAAGGAATTTGGATTTTATTCTGAATCCAACAGTAAGCCATGAAAGAGTTTTAAGTAAGAGGCCAGTTTTATCTTATTTGTCTTTTAAACCTACCTAGCTACCTGGTTGTGTATGGACACTGAATTAGAATGTGTTTGACAAGTACGAAGAGATGAAGGTCAACAACAGTCCACATGAGAAATTAACGTGACCTAAACTAAGAGGGTGGCAGTAGGGAGCGAATATATTTGAGCCATGTATGAGAGACCGTCAGGAGGATTGTAAGTGAGAGGAGGGGGATGGGAAGGAGTGGATGGAAGACATCTGGAACACTCATGGATACTTCTTGGTTTCTGTCTGTGAAGCAGAGTGAATACTGGTTCCAGTAACTGAAATGGGGAACTCTAGGAGAGCAACAGTAGAGGGAGAGAAAAATAAAAATCTCTATAATGACTCTGTAGATTTAGAAATTCTAAAAGACCTCTAAAGTATTGGAGTATAATGACCTGATTCTAGGTGTATAATAAAATGCATAATATTTTAAATGTTGTAAATAAGCATGATAAATAAGTCTTACTGTCTTATCAATACTAGGCCACATTGATAGGTATTCTTCACCATGCCAGTGAAGGATATAACATCTTAAAGACATAAGCATATTCGATTGCCCAATGTGAGAATACGTAAATCTACCTGTGCACAGTAAGGCACATCTGTAACCCAATACTTGGGAGACTGAGATATGAGAATGTCAGGCTCAAGGCTAGGGCACAGTAACTTAGCAAGACCCTCAGCAACTTAGCAAGACTCATTTCAGAAATAAAAAATAAAAAGAGCTATTGGTGTCTCTCACAGTAGTATGACTAGAATGTCCCTAGTAACACACCATACACACACACACACACACACACACACACACACACACACACACACTATAATATTAATAAGCTTGCAGCTGGATGTGGAGGCATCAGAGCCAGATGCACCAGTCTCTTCTCTGATGAACACACTATGCTTGTTTAACTTACATACACATGAACTTTCAACCAGTTGGGTTTCAATTTAAGACTGACACAGAAGAGTTTGCTTGGTATTATAACCTTAAACCTTCACAGTTCAGTACTCAGTGATATTTGCTCTTACTACAGGAGCACATAAAGTCTTCTAATGGTGGAAGACCTGAGATTCTAGATCTGGATCTTACGAGACTCTCATTCCTACTCTAACTCAAATGACAGTCTAGGAGGCCATCAAGGAGAGAAGGGGCACCCACCTGCACAAAATGCAAAAGGCTTTTCTGAATATTATGACTGTCTGTATTAATAGAAAGGTTTGGTTTGGGGCTGTGCATATAGTTCATTGAAACTGTGCATCCTAGAGAAGCACAAGGCCTTCAGGTTAATCAGTATTGGGGAAATTTTTATTATCTGAGTTAATTATTTAA
The DNA here is from genome assembly GCA_004027655.1 of Graphiurus murinus. NCBI lineage: Eukaryota > Metazoa > Chordata > Mammalia > Rodentia > Gliridae > Graphiurus > Graphiurus murinus. Next base: position 6,063 of record PVLC010024446.1, on the reverse strand, counting down.
TAATATATACATATATATATATGATGTGGTCAGTTTCTATACTATTATATCTATGCTAATAGAGAGTAGGTATATTTTTGCTGTAAGTCTTAGACAACCCTATTCCCAAACCCACCCAAGCCAACAGAAGATGTCATAAAACTGAAATATGCAAGTTTGGAACTCAACTTAAAAGTCTAGGTTGACTTACATGAATTTGGTTATCTTCATGACAAATAGTTATTACATCTATAGACTACCTGAGAACAAGTAGAAAGATAGAAAAGCACAGCTTCTGGATTCAAGTGACTCAGTGTGAGCCTCAGAAGACATCCTCTCCTTACAGCGATCACACTCTGACCCAACCAAATGGTTAAAATGATAGAAAACATGTCAATTAATTAATACAAAAACATGATTGGAAAAAAGGGTTTCCTTAGACCAAAGGTTGTGAAGAAAATATAATAAATATGTTTATGGCACTGTGAAAATAAAATGAGTCTCATACAAAATACACACACATACACATACAATAAGAACTGTTATGGGAAACATTGTAATTATGACTTCATATAATTAAATACATTTAAAAACGAAGGGCTCATATCAAGAAAACATAATTAATACCTATAACTATAAAATCTATGAGAAAAAGACACAAAAATTCTAGATAAATAATTCGGACACTTGAACAGATACTTCCTCAGAAAAATAATACCAAAAAGATTAATAAACAAAAGGAAAAAATGTTCAACCTCAGCCAGGAGTAGTGATACGCGCCTATAATCCTCATACTTGGGAGGCTGAGACAAGAGGATCACAGGTTCAAAATGAACCACAGTAACTTAAGTGAGACTCTCAGCAACCTAGTGAGACACTGTTTCAAAAAAATACAAAATAAATTAGGAAAAGGTTAAATGAGAAATGTGTGCATGTATGCCTTTACCAGCTTTTTCCTAACAAAGATGTATGATAACAATGCACCAATTAAAAAAATAAAATAAAAAATAAAAAAGGACTGGGAGTATAGCTCAGTTGCAAAATGCCCCTAGATTTAATCCCCAGTACAACACACACACACACACACACACACACACACACACACACACTGGTGTTCAACCTCATTTTCATTAAGGGAATACAAATAAAACCAATAATGTAACGTCACTATACCTTCAGTCAAATAAAAATTTGAAGTCAAATGACACTACATATTGAAGAAGCTAATGGAGCAATTCAAATTCTCACACAGTACTAGTGAAAATGTAAATCAGTACTATTACTTGGGAAAACTGTTATTATCTACTAAAATGAACACAAGCTTATCCTAACCTAGAAATTCCATTCTTGTAGATACTCAAAAGGAATGTTATACATTTGTTACATATTCTGTGATAGCTCTATTCATATTTGCCTGCAACTGGAAATATCCAAATTATCACCAAGAGCCAAAGGGCAACCAAGGGACTGAAGGAAGGATTCAGGAGAGAAGTGGGTGGGAGGATGAGGACGGTCCATGTAGATAGATGTAATGTATAGTCAGCCTCCTGGTTTTTAGATTGGGGGATTTGTCTTATTGGTGTGTTTTAGAATTTTAGAGAGGATAAAAGAGGCTCTTGCATATTCAATGATGAGAGGCAGGAGCCAAATATACTATATCATATCAAAGGGAATTGATATGTCACCCAGAAATTTCTAAAAATTTCAGGGTTTGTGTATGACACTCATGTTAATGCAACTGTAGCATGCCTTTAATACCTCATTTGAAATTGAGATTACTTTTAATTGGCATATCCACAACCTTAAATTCAATTAGTCAATGACTCACAAAATCTGTATCTCTAGTCCAAAATATTACTACAATAGCGTTTGAGCACCTTAATCTGTATGCAGAAGGAAGTGTAACACCTTCTGGGAGGTCTGAAGTTTAATTAAGGGTGTGGTTCATATCCTGCAGTTACTGCTTTCATCATCTTATTTAACCCTTTGAAGAATAAATTATTTCTACTCTAAGGTCTATTTTCATTTCTATATTGCCTTAAATACTAAAAAGGATCATTACTCTCTAATTATCAGAGCCAGAAACATTTCTCTCTCAATAATACTCCATACAACATGATAAATATATAATCAATTCATATTCTAAATATATATCATATGCATACTGCTTTCTTTTTTTCTCAATGACTTACTTCAAAACTAGGCAATAGAATTCAGCTAAGTTGGTGACCTTATTTTAACAACAGAGATAAGAAAACACCCATACTACACACACACACACACACACACACACACACACACACACAATGTAGGTGATTAATGTATAGATACATGATGTACATATATGTAGGTTATATATATGATATAAGTAATTATATATATTATGTGATGTCTATATGTAGGTTATATATATGATGTAGGTGATTATAATAAAAATTCCACAAAAAATAATAAGATATTTAAATTTGAAGTCTAAACACTTTGCTATATTGTTAGTAAGGCAATATTTTGATTTATGTATAACACAAACAGCCAATTTTTCTCCAGTTTTGCTTTCTATTAAATTCATAATAGAGAAGTATTTTTGAAAGACAACATAAAAGAGAAATAACTGAAATATAAATTAAACATATTAAAAAGAAAAAATCATCAGGCTATAAATTTTGGTAAGCAAATTGTGCTTTTTTAGCATTTCCATTTTACAACACAAGATATTTAAGCATCATGTTAGATTGTAAAAAATCTTACATTTTTGGGAGGTTTTTCAATGAAGATATATATATATATACATACATACATATGTATATATATCTTTATTATGTATTACATATAATACATGATACATAATACATATATGTTATATTAGTTATCATATATCTATATTTACATATACATACAAGATAGGAAGGGCAAAAGAAAATGTAGTAAATTATTAGCATTTGGGGAAATTAGGTGAAAGATAAATATAAGAAATTCTTAGCCAGGTATGATAATGCACGCCTGTAATTACAGTATTTGGGAGGCTGAGATAGGAGGATTTCAAGTTCAAGACCAGCCAACTTAGCAAGATTCTCAGTAACCTAGAGATATCCTGTTTAATAGCAAAAAAATAAAAAGGGCTGGGCATGTAGCACAGAGGTAGAATGTTCCTGTGTTCAATCCCCAGAATCCCTTTGACAAAAAGCAATTCTTGTACTATTTTTGCTTCATAAGTCATAGTTTCCAAAATGAGTAAGTCACAAACTGAAAAACTATTCAAAATGCATATATATTGCTAAAGAGCCAAAATATATTCACATAATTAAATAATAAAAGATAACCTTATAAAGATAGGAAAAATACTTAAAAAGATATTACACGAATATTTGCCTGTAGCTACAAAGCACACTAAATGATATTCAATGTGACTAGTTATAAATTTAAATCATTCTTATCATTTCATAGCTATTTGTTTTATTTCTAATGACAGATTTTCATTTACAAAGCATGCTGTCCAAAATTTTTATGACTACCTTTCATTTCTTTTGGTTAATGCTTGTATTTTTTAATTATTTTCCATGTATTTAATTATTTCCATATCCTTTTGTTCATATGTCTTTTGGTGGGAAGGGAGTGCTGAGGATTGAACTGAGAGACAATCTACTTCCAAGCTACACCCAGCACTTTTATTTTTTATTTGGAAACAGGGTTTTCCTAAGTTGCTAAGTTGCTGAGGCTGGTCAAACCTACAATCCTGTATGGGGACACAGAAATTGGGAGGGAGCTGGGGAAAGTTCCGCCCAGGGCTGTGTGCATGAAGGACACTATCACTATGAAATACATTGTGATGTGAGACGATAAATACACCAATAGAAGTATAAAAAAGCTATATATATGTATATATATATATATTTAGAATTATGTTTTCTAGCTTTTTCTGCTTTGTAAGTCTCGTGTTTTTATACTTAAAGTTTTTGAATTCTTTATTTTTTATTGGATTACTTAGTTTTTTCTTTTTTTATTGGTGTATTGTAATCATACATCTTTGTTAGGTACAAGCTGGTAAAGGAATACATGAACACATTTCTCATTTAACTTTTCCCCAATTCCTGCGCCACTCCCTCCCCTTCCTTCTCAAGTTCAGTGTAGTGATTGACTTTGATGTTTGTGAAAGTACATCGTATGCATTAGGGTATTCCCTCCCCCCATCACCTTCAGTTAAATCATCTTCTTCGCTCATCTAAGGTTTCTCCTGCTTCACCTAGAGTCCCTCTTATGACCCATTTTCTCCCTAGCATCCACAAATTAGGGTGAGCATATGATTTTTTATTTTTTGTGACTAATCTCACTTAACATAATGTTTTCCAGTTCTTCCATGTCCCTGCAAATGGCATGTTTTTGTTCTTCTTTATGACTGAGTAAAATTCCATTGTGTACATATCCCATAGTTTTGTAATCCATTCATCTGTTGATGGACATCTTGGCTGTTTCCATAGTTTGTCAATTGTGAATTGTGCAGCTATAAACATAGATACACATCCATCGGTCTGATGGTTTGGTTTCCAGTCTTTTGGGTAGATACTCAGAAGTGGTATTGCTGGATCGTATGGTAGGTTCATTTCCATTCATCTGAGGATCCTCCATACTGTTTTCCAAAGTGGTTGCACTAACCTGCAATTCCACCAACAATGTATTAGGGTTCCCACTTCTCCACACCCTTGCCAGCATTTGTTGTTGATTGTTTTCGATGGTTGCCATTAGAATTGTGGTTAGGTAAAATCTCAAGGTAGTTTTGATTTGTATCTCTCTGATTGCTAATGATGTTGAACATTTCCTCATACATTTATTGGCTACTTATATTTCTTCTTTTGTGAAGTGCCTGTTTAGATCATTTTCTCTTTTTTGATTGAGTTATTTTCTTTCTTAGCTGCGAGTCTCTGGAGCTCTCTGTATATTCTAAATATTAGTCCTCTATAAGAGGAATAGCTGGCAAAAATTTTCTTCCATTCTATGTGCTCTCTATTAAGGTTCTTGATAGTTTTCTTTATTCATTATTTTTTATTTATTTTTTCCTTTTATTATTAAACTTCCAATACTTACACTCCACTTAAAATCTGAAGTTTATGTTTGTATATTTCTGAATAATACACATATTTCAGAACTTTCTTTGTGTGTGTGGTACAAAAGATTGAACCTTGGAGTGTTCTACCTAAGAGATATATCTCCAAACCTATTTTATTTTTTGTTTTGAAACAGTATCTCACTAAATTCTTGAGGGCCTTGCTAAGTTGCTGAAGCTGGCTGTAAACCTGCTATCTTCCTGTCTCCGCCTCCCAATCAGAACTCTTAATTCCAAAAATTACAGATTCATCTCATCTTTTATTATTGTACAATATCAGGAAGTCCACAAATTAGAGCTCAAAATTGTTTACACTGCCAATATTTGTGGAAAATTATACACATTTTTAAACATGTATATCTCTATTCTTTCTTATAGCCACATTATTATTTCAAGATTGTTTTCCTTTTTTCCCCTTAATTAACATATTAAGAATTTCCTTTAGATTGTACTTGATAAATTCTTGTCTGAAAATTTTATTTTAACTACATCCTGTATTGATAATTTTGCAGAGTACAAAATTTTATGTGGATAGCAATTTCCTCTCAGCTCTTACTTCCTTTTCTAATGTTTTTTATGATACTATGAGAAAGTAAAGATCTTATATAATTTTTCCTTGTTGGATTATTTCTTTTTTGTTCCCCTTCAGCTAACTAAATTTAAGATTTTTTTCTGTCTTCCTTGGTCTCTTGCAATTTTACTATAATGTATCTAAATGTAAGTCTCTTTGTATTCATCTGCTTGGGTATCATTTATGCTTCCTGAATCTGATAATTCTTACATTTATTCAATCTGAAACCAGCTCCAATCTTTATGGTTGTTTTCATCCTTGTTATGGTCAGATACAGAATGTCCCCAGAAGAGTTCAGGGTTGATATCGTTAATTTAGAGGGTTGTAGTATCATAATTCAATGAGTCCATTGCACTGGATTTATCTGGGTGGTAACCTAGGCCTGTGGGGTGTGGATGGAGAAGGCAGGTCCCTG